>JAABOM020057893.1:0-14572 GCA_011800125.2 Solanum clarkiae
CATCCATAGAGCTATTATAGACTCAATATATATATATATATATCTATATATATATATATATATATGTATGTATGTATGTATGTATGTATAACACAACTATAGTAATACCCTACACATATAAGCAAAACTAGAAGTATACTAGGACAATTTTTGAATACAAAAGCAGTTAAATTAATAGAAGGAGACTATAGAATTTCCAAAATTGTTGATGCTCACCAAGTCCCTTGAAGAGTCTAGAAAGCCATTAGATCAACAATCACAGCTTGTATATAGACCTATATCACAAATAGATACAGAAAAGTAGAGATGAGTACCAATGAAAGGCACTAAGTAGGCATCATCGACTGACGAAGTGAAATACACTAAATATGGAAAGGTCAAATATAGTAAAATGCTATAGTTCTAGCAATCTGAACCCAGTTCAAAAGATAAATACATCTGCTGAACCACGGAACCCTAACTGAACAAAACTAGATAATGTGTAATGGTACCAATCGACGAACCCGAAGGCCATGTGTTAACTAAATCTGCAGAAATGAAAGAACCTAATTGAGCAGGACCAAGCAATGTATAATAACCTATTGATGAAATTTGATCGGAACCATGCCGCAACTATGACACGGCCGAGGTATAGTGTTGTACATGGGTATAAGGCTCTACTGTCTATGCTTGTATGCCAACTGAGCCCTCAAAAGCTTAGAAGGTACACCTACACACAATCGGGGTGTGGATAGGTATGTCGGTATGGATATTGGTAATTACAGTATATATATCGCACTAAATCATGAAACTCGATCCTATAATATTATGTCAAAATGTGACACCCAGTCTAATGTGTTAGAATGTGACACCAGATATGCTGCCAACAATACTTTTGATCCATAAAACTTGGGATTTATGTGTTCTCAATACGATGTTTGTTGGTTTTATGTGTTTAGACTTGCAGAATTACAGGTTGGCCATGATTTTGAGAAAAATTATAGAAGTTACTAGTTTTTGCTGTTATATGAGATCATCTACGATTCGTAGACCATTCTACGAGTCATAGGAAGGTTTCATGAAGATTTCTAGTGAGGGATTATTTGCAGAAGTTGATTTCTAATAAAATACAGATGCGTCGTGGAGGAGTTTACAAGTTGTAGAAGAGGATTCGTGCCCTGAGATCAGAGAAGTGGACTTGTAGGAATGTCATCAGACAAAACTCCCTTTACGGGTCGTAAATCACTTTACGAGTCGTAGAGGGGTGTCATAGAAGTGAAGTCCAGAATTTCAGCAGCTGAATATGAGACCCCGATTATGAGCGGTGGAAGCCAACAAGGGTCGTAAGGTACCTTTCGTATGGCATGCCAGCTAGTTTTTCTATTTTGTTTAGGACTTGCTTTTTTTAAATGAAATAAATACTCTTAGTTCTGAAATAACTCAACAATCCCCATGTTTGTCATCATACGTCAAAAATGAAAATACATATTAGGACTTGATTAATAGGGTTTTTAGGTTATTTTTTAGAACCTCTCGTCAGTTTTGATTATTTTTGACCTAGTACTCAGAGAACTCACTAATTTGAGAGAGAAAATTGTAAGAGAGTATTTGAGAACATTTGTGATTTAATTTGATCTTCAAGCTTGTGATTCTTATTGGTATTGGATTTACTTTTTCTTAAATCTATTGTGTAAGTGTTTAATTATGTCTTCTCAATTCATAATTCTTTCATCTACACATAGCATGAGTAGCTAAATCTACAACTAGGGTTATGAGAATCATGAAGAACTAACAAAGTAAAACTAGATAATTCATAATTCTTGGAATGTGTATGCATATATTAATTAACTCTCTTCGTTTTGCATATTTTCTAGTGGTGACCAACGTAATAACTCACCCAGTATTATTGACTGGACCAAGGTAGTAATGAATAGGAAAAGAGATTAATTAATAGGATTTGATTGATGTGTTCTCATCTAATCAATGAAACTGGGCCAAGGGGAGGTTGTACTGGGATTGATAGGTAATGCTTAGTAATGCACACTATAGAGATGGACCAAGTCACATAGTGAACTTCACCTCTCACCTTTTTCCAAAGGGCTTGGTAAACTTAACTACTGATCTGTATGCTATACACTAGACAAGAATTAGGTTATCCGGTGATACTAAGTTGGGCAATCATGGGGAGCACAATACTCTTGTTTCTCTCCATATTGATTTCTCTGATGTTAGTTAGTTTAGTTTTTACTTTCTTATTGATTATTGCAAACCACGCCTTTTGGGGAATTGAGTTGGTTAACTATTCGAAGTGCAAATTGGTGATTTCTCTTTAGTCTACATATTCCCTGTGGGTTCGACCCTAACCTTGGTTAGGTTCTATATCTTGACACCGGCCGCTTTATCCTTTAAAAAGGAGGGGTAACTTGGGAGAAATCAAGATTTTGGCGCTATTTCAGGGGAATACGGCTAGACTTAGTGAATTCATTAGTACTTCGAGTGTGAATCCTTAGTTCCATTTATTTTACTTTTGTTTGTTATTTTTGTTTCTTTTTAGGGTGTACGTGTAGTGTATGCCCAACACTCGGAGTCAAGACAATCTCTTTACTCCATTTGATCTAGAGATTCACAAAACATTGAGAAGAATGACTCAAGACAATTCCAATAATGCATCCAATGCAGCTCTGAATCAAAACATCAATTATCATGATGGGAATGAGAACCCACCTCCTCTGGAGGACATTCCACAGACTCAAAATTGCAATGCCAATGCTTACTAATGAAGTTAGTATAGGTTGAATCCTATGGCTATGGAGGTGATTGGAGCTATTGTGTTGCCACCACTACTGGCAGACACAAAGTTCATAGTCTCGAGTGGGTTACTTCAGACACTATAGAACCATGGGCTATTTGCGAACCTACCATCATAGGATCCTCATAGCCACCTATACAATGTGGCATTTGTTTGTAAGAGTGTGATAAGGACATAAAATCTATCTATAGATGTTGTGGGACTTCATGTTTCCCATTGTCTCTTACATGCAATGCTACATTGGATATCTGAGCTCCCGTAGAGTTCAATCACTTGTTGGAAAGATTTATAAAAGGCCTTTTTGGAAATGTACTTTCCAAGATCAAAGAAGCTCAAGTTGAAGGACCAGATCAACAACTTCGAGCAACTTTTTGGTGATTCAATAAACACTACTCGGAAGCGATTTAATATATGTTTAAGGAGCATCCCTGACCACAAAATAGTTGATGATGCCTTGGTGGAGATCTTCGACCGTGCCTTTGATGAGAACAGCTAGGCATGTGCTGACACTATCATGGGGGCATATTTTTAGATCACCTATTTGCAACAATTGCCAAACGAATGGAATAGGTGGTCAAGAGAAATCGTGTATGGGGGCAACAAGATAGAGCTTCCATAAAGAGTTCATATGCTATCAGTGTAAGTCCAGAGTAAACGAGAATTAATGAGGAAATTATGCAGCAGCTTGCTCAGATTTACATAGGTATGGAGGTGATGAAGCAAAACCAAGAAAGAGTGAATGCAGTGGTTCATCAACCTCCATGTGCACCCATGTATGAGGAGCCATACTATGATAAGGACACATACTTTGTTGCTGATTAGATGGGGGTTTCCATACCAACGCCTTTGGGTCCAATTAGGACTATTGGCGGCAAGGTCAAGGAAACCAAGATCAGAACTTTAGTAGAGATGGAGGTTACAGAGACAACCATGGTGGTTACTATGATAGAAACAGGGGTCCAGATGTAGATTGGGATCGCAGAAAAGGCTTTCGAAATGGTCCTTATGTTCCACCACACAATCGCGATATAGGTGCAAGCAATTCCAGAATTGAGGAGATGTTTGATCGCCTGTTGAAGAAGGTTGAAAGACAGGATGAGACTCTAAGGGCATGAAATAAAAAATTTCAAGTATTAATCAGAAAATAGAGTCTCATTCTGTGGCTATCAAACAACTAGAACAACAGTTCGGTCAAGTATCAACTCAAATTAATCAGCATCAGAGGGGTACACTACCTAGTAATATGGTTTAAAATACTAAAAAAGGGGCAATGTATGGCAGTTACTATATGGGGTGACAAAAGTACCATTGATCCTTATATGCCGATTGATGAGGAAGATGTTCGTGAGGAGATGGTTGTGGAAAAGGATACAGATGAAGGATATGATCGTCATAAGGATGGGGTGAGTCATGCTGCTGATGCAACACAGAGGTTGAAGCCCATTCCTAGGCCTCCTCCTCCCTTCCCTCGAAGAATCAAAAAGGCGAAGGAGGAAGACAAATTCAATCATTTTCTCTCCATGTTGAAACAACTATCCATTAACATCCCTCTCATTGAGGCCTTGGAGAAAATTACAGGGTTTGCTAAGTACATGAACGACTTAGTCACCAAAAAGCACACTGTGAGTCAGGAGCTTTCTTAAGAGCTTTAACATTGTAGTGCTATTGCTACGAGGTCCTTGGTTCAAAAAAGAGAAGATTCGAGTGCTTTCACCATACCCTGTACATTGGAGATGAGGAGTTCGCAAGGGCGCTATGTGATCTAGGCGCTAGCATTAATCTGATGCCGCTTACGGACTACAAAAAGCTCGGAATGGGAGCCCCTACTCCAACTAGCATGCGGTTGTTGATGATGGATCACACGGTAAAGAAGCTTGTGGGGATACTATATGTTGTGTTGGTTAAAGCAAAAAATTTCATATTTCCCACAGACTTTGTGATCCTAGATTGCGAAGTTGACTTCGACATCCCAATCATCTTGGGAAGACCGTTTCTTGCCATTGGGCGAGCACTAGTGGATATAGAAGTCGATCAACTCAGGATTAGATTAAATGATGAAGAAGTTGTCTTCAATATCTATCAATTCATGAAGCGTCTAGATGATTTGAAGAGTGAAGTCTAGGCAATTGGTGAATTTTGAGTAATCAATTTGTCCAAGTCGTGCTGCGATGATAAATCAGGTGCTACTTAGGAGGGAACTCAAGGTTTTTGATGTAATAGCATGGTTATAGGTTTATTTTTAATTTTGGATTCATACGCAGTTTATTGTCTTATGTTTTGATTGTAATTTTGGACAATATATTAGTTGCATATAGGGTAACAATATATTTTATGAAGAGAATGCAGGTACA
Source organism: Solanum clarkiae (assembly GCA_011800125.2). NCBI lineage: Eukaryota > Viridiplantae > Streptophyta > Magnoliopsida > Solanales > Solanaceae > Solanum > Solanum clarkiae. The sequence continues at coordinate 5,140 of JAABOM020057893.1, forward strand.
GGACCAACTCATCCAGTTTGGCTGAGAAGAACATCAGGTGAGTCTCTACGACTAGGTTTATTAGTTGTAAAACACTTTACGACCTGTACCCCATCTCGTAAAAAAATTCAGTAAGCAGAAAAATCCTGCACTCTAGTCCACGAGCCAACGTTATGATCTATAGATTTAACTAAAGGTTATGAATAAGGCTCGTGGACCCCAAGTGAATTCCCTAAAAATTTGCTCAGTGTTGAGGGTTCTACGATCAACTCTATGAGTTGTAAAGTATAGACTGGTCTATGTAACCCTGTACTAAAAATTAGGGTTTGGATGATCTATGAAATCATGATTTATGAGCCATAAAATACTCTATGGCCTGTAATCGGGGTTTCGTAGAGTTTAGGCCCATTAACTTTCAGTTGACCTGGTCAATGTATAAATAGAGGGGTCAAATTATTTTGACCCCATTTTGACCTAAATTTACAAAATTGACCCAACCTACCCAACACCCTCGTATATTTGATCACCATCGGCCACCATGCACTCTATTTTCCAACAAAAATTCTAGCACCCTAGGGTTTTGTGACTACTCACCTCTTTCATCTTCCTCACTTTAATCTCAAAAGCTTGGTAAGTTTTTTGTGTAATTAATACCTCTAATTTGCCTTGTTTTGAATGATTGATGTGAATATTATGTTGGGTATGGTGTTTAGACTCAAAATCATTTTTTGAATTTGAATGTGTTAGTTGAAATTAGGTTGCCCATCATTGAATTGTTGATTGAGTCTGGAATTGGGAACTTTGGCCTTGTGTGAATGATTGGATAAATTGTTTGTGCCTATTGAGTCACCCACTATATGTGATTGAATGATTGTGTTTGTGAATCAGTGGGTGATGACATATGTACATGATCTTGTTGAATTCAATTAGATGTGGTCGAAATCATAGGGTAATTCATGCTTAATGACTTTCGCTTGGGAGTATGTATTGTAAAACATATTGGGGCTAAGGATTGTAGTGTTGAAATCATGTCGGTGTGTGTGTTTTGCTTCAATTCTGGTAATATTATTGGTTGAAATTAGTCTTTTGGGGTCTTTGTAATGGACTTAGAAACTCAGATGACTGAGTTTTCTAGTTCACGAGTGGCTTTTATAGCCCCTGAATCATCGCATTACTCGTAATTGCCGCTCGTGCAAGATTCCCGAAACTTGATATTTCTGGGTATCCATCAGACAAGACATTCTACGAGTCGTAGATCACTTTACAGCTCGTAGACGCCTGCCCGAAATTAATTACTCACTGGAAATCTCTATGACTCTTAAACTACTTTACGAGTCATATATAGTCTCGTAGACCTTTCTAGTAAACACAAATTGTTTGAACCACTGGTTTATGAAAGCTCTTTATGGTTCGTAAATTTATTTTCATAAGACCCTTCTGTATTTGAGCTTAGATGATTTTTTTCAGCGTAATTCTTAATTTGTAGGGCTGACCATGGTGAGTATATGTCGATGTTTTAGGTATTATGGCTCCAAAAGCCAAATGCAATGAGATCCGGGCTATGAAGAGGAGGCTCATGGATGAGCCTTCAGATGATGATCAGACTACTCAACCGAGTGGTTCACTATAGGTCCTAGATGTCAGACTAGACCCAGATGCTGCTAAACGACAAACCAGAGCCACTACCAGAGCTGGGAAGACTCAGGCTCTTATTGGTCACACTCCCCAGTCTAAGTACGGAGGCAGTGGCGAGAGTAATTTACCATAGATGACTCTATCTAGAGAGGAGTCCAATTTCGAGGGAGGCTCTAAGGACAGATCAGAGATAGAGTCCTCTATTGCACCCGATCATCACCATCCACATTAGACGCCTTCACTAGCTGGAGGTACGTTGACGGCATGGAGGAGATCTATACAGAGGGCATGCAGTCGAAAGAGTGGGGCAAGCTAGCCTACTCCATCTATAAGGAGCCCTGAGTTGTATCAGATGGACTTAGCCATATCCCTGGTCTCTAGGACACGATGACTCAGTATGGGATCGAGTGACTCACATATGTACTTGGACGATACTCCCCGACCATGGTGAGATAGTTTTATGCCTCTTATGTAGCCACCATATAGATATCTCTTCCTAAGGGAAAGAAAGCCCTCGCTCAGCCCAGACTGATGGAGACGCGAGTGAAGGGCCGACGAGTGGATATGTCAGAGGCCACCATCCGTTGGGTATTATTTGGTCTTGAGTTTCACACCCCCAGATCCACGACAAAGTTTGACTACAGGGTGGGGTAGACGAGGGACCCATTAGTGATGGAGGATCCTGAGCAATGAGCCACGTTGATGAGATAGGTGGCTAGGTATATTGTAGAGCAGGGTCTGGAACTTGCTTGGGTCGCCACTTACTCGGAGCCTATCATCAAGTCTTTTCTCGATTTTCCTGCCAACTTTTGGTGAGCGGTTGTTCGTTCATGCATCTCGCTGACACTTGCCGATAATACTCTAATGCCAAAGTGTGCAATTTCGGTTGCCAGCATCTTAGCTGGCTATGATATTGACTAGGCCTGCCTCATCGCTGAACAGATTCATGAGGCCGCAATAAAGAGGTCCACCTCCATCCCATTCTCGTGCTTGATCTACAAGCTTTGTTTAGAGTCAAGGGTTGAGATATTATCCTAGATGGACCGGATGATACAGGACCATCATACGTTGGATCCCAGCTTGATCAAGGCTGACGAGAACCCGGTGGCACTCCGACGAGCACAACCACCAGCTATGCCTGAGATGTTCTGTCATGACCCAAGCCAAGGGCCTAGATTGACAGGGTGAAATGTCGAACTCAAAGGGACCCCAAACAAGCCTCTTAGCATATCATTTACACATTCTTGGTTGCGAAAACAAAATAAGGCAATAACGAGTGACAATATTAAAAAAGGAAGCGAGACTAAGGGAAGTCTTTCATAAAATCATAGTCATAATAAGAGTCAAGTTCATTAATACAAAACAAACTCTATATCTAACAACACCTCTACTATGAATGGAGAGGGGGCGAAGACATCTCGTGGGATCACCCTCAAAGATAATATCTGAAATATAAGACAAGTCTTATCAAAAGCATGAAAATGAAGTGGAATGTCGTCCCCGGAGTGGAGGACTCACTAATAGTAGCCTTCAGGAATCCATCTAGCAACGTGGAGGAGGAGGATCAATAGGAGCTTCAGTTCCTATATGGTGATATCATGTAGGTGTAGAGTATGCATTAGTACTTGGAATGTACTAAGTATGCAGGAAGTAATTCAACAACGACATAAGCCATAATATTCAAGATGCATAATCATAATCAATAGATATAAGCTCAATATGACATGCATGATCAATTGTTGAATTTAAAACATGCATGTCGATAATCAACTTGCATAACATAACATTTATATATGTGGGAGGAGACCTTAACAGACATATAAGACCAAGCAAGCTATTACTTGGAATCCCGATACATGTCACCCCACTAGAGAAGGTGTAGTCTACTTGCCAAGGTAAACCATACTTGACCCCACATTGTGGTAACTTGTCCTAGATGGATCCACTAGTAAAGCCCTTTTAGAGAAATAATATAATTCTATGGTGGCACATAGTTTAGAGACCAAGACTTTGTATAAGCATCCCTTGAGTCGAGCCTCCACCTTAAGCCTCAATCGGTGCTAAGTCTAATTCTACGGGATACTTGTTATAATAATAAATTTAGTCGTAGCATGAGTAATTTGTAAAGACATGATAACATGGCATGAGTAACTCATTCACATACTTGACTCCTACATGGGCATGTACCTTATACTAGAGGGTAAAAATAATGCATAGACTTGACCCCTTCTTGTAGGCAATGCATTTCACATGAGGGTAGAGATTGTGACATGCTTGACCCCTACTAGTGAGCTTAACTTGAACATGAGGATAAAATAGTAATCATGCTTGACCCCTCATATAGACACTATTTGCTCACAAGGGGGTAGAATTAGAATAAGGGCTCAACACAATACTTGCAAATCATAGAAACCTTTCATGAGTTCAATACATGCTTGGGAGCCCATAACTTATCATTAAAACACTTGTCTTGCCAATCATGCAATAGTCTTTCATCAACATAAGAATTCTTGTCATGTAAATTTAGTCAAACATGGTGGTATGAGAACATATGCTCAAAATCATGCAATTTAAGATTATAAGACAAGAAAGAGTAGAATCAAATCATTTTAAAGCCATGCAAGGTAACCCACTAACATTGTAGTAAAATCTTTAATTTGGGTATCATGAAATCCATTTTATAAGTTTACCATCCTCCATAGTTTTTATAGTTCATATTATGCATAACCTCAAGAAACACAAATCACTCATGAATAAGCTTTCAATAAGTATTCATGCATAATCAATCAATTCTTGATAAAATCAAACATAATTCATGTAAGATAATGCGTAATAGGAAGTACTCATGAAGAACTAATTCTTGAAATCATGAGATTTCATAAGAAGAGAGAGTTGGGCCCTATGGGTGAAAGGACCCATGGATGAAGACCCACATACCTTGATGATAGAAGATAGAAAAAACTTGGGAGATGATGAGAAATTCGAAACCCTAGCTTGCACCTTCTTTCTTAAAGCCTTATAGAAACTTGAGAGTGTTTGAGAGTGTTTAAAGACTTATGGTTTTTGGAATGAGGAAGAATGAGATGTATTAGGGTTATGTAAACTGATAAGGGACATGGATGGGGTCAAAATGATGTAGTTTAGACTTAAAACAAAGAAGAAATTTCAAATTTATTCCTATAAAAATTTTGGTCGGATGGGTCCACGAGACCACGTCTATGACTCGTAACTTGATTTACGAGTCGTAGTCGACCTTTTGTAGACCAAGGATCCTTGAGAGTTAGGATACTAGAGCTTGTTATGAGACCCCCATAACCGTATCTATGACTCATACAGTGACTTTGAGTCGTATGAGGATTCGTAAATAGAATGTTCAGAAAAGTCCAAATTTCACCAAGTCTGCCAGATTCTAGAGATCCACCTGTACGGGTCGTACTCTAGCGTATGAGTCATAGACCCTTTCGTAACCCATGACAATTCAACTTTTCCAAGCCTATTTCTTGCATCTCACCTACCCCTACAAATGGGGTCTCACATGTTCGTCCTAGCATCACCACTTGAGGGTTCTGAGAGTGCCACTACTACTGCTGCTGCTACTGAGTAAAGGCCCTGCAACACGAGGCAAATGAGGAGAAGGGGCCTACTATTGCTGTTCTTATACCACATGCCACTACTTTGTAGGCTACTACCGCGGGCATGATCTACGTGTCTGCCACATCTATACATGCCATGGTGCAGAGGTTAGCACATACTGAGTCGTAGTTAACTTAGCTTATTTAGCAGATCAGGCAAGGGTCCACCAGACTGTTGCAGACTCGGAGGGTCGGATTCAGGCATTCACGATTACTATTATTCAAGACCATATTTCTATTGTAGATGCCTACATTGACGCCTTCGAGGAGAGGGTAAAATAGAGATTAGGCGTGGACCGACCTTTGGACTTATCGGCTCTGCAGATAGAGATACAGCAGCTCTGAGATGACATGACAATAGCTCTGAGCTGACATGACAATAACTCTTGCGGCACTAGTTGCACTACCAGCGACTATACCTCCGGTGCCAGTAGTGGATTTATTTGCTTCTGAGGAGCCTACCAAGACTTTCCGCGGGAAGAGACCCCTCATAGAGGGTGATGAGCCAGATGAGAGACACATATGTGCGAAGTTCACAGAGGAAGACGAGGAGCTAGAGATTGTCTTGCAGAGATTGAGAAATGAGGAGCTGATATGACAGGCTCTAGAGCGTGAGAGCATGAGGGGTGCTGGTCCTTCCGGACGGAGCACTACTATTGAGTAGATCACCATGCAGGAGGAGGGTGGCTAGACTCAGCCACACACTGGCGCTTAAGCGCCCAAGTATGTTTTTTGACCCCTTATGTCTTTTATTTTGCTTAATTTTTTGCATTGCAGACAATACACATCTTTGTCGATGGGGTGTGGATAGTTATGGGCCTCAATGACATTTTATAGCTTAGGGTCCATAACTACCAAATTTTTTATCCCAAAGTTTTCTTAATATCTATTGAAACATCACATTTAGGATGATTAGATAATATGTGTAGCATATAGTACCATACTTGTAGCATATAACATGTTTCTGTGTTTTGTTTGAAAAATGGTATCCACCAAAAATTTTGATTAGCAGTTAGATAACAACCATGCATGTTTAGGTGAGTGACAATGTTTGTTCTGATAAGTGAGGATAAATTGAGATGAAAAATGATCTGAGAGTCTTTTATTGATAATATGTGTACTGCCATGTGAGTGTGAGCTTTATCTGCCAGATTCATTTATTTTATGCTAATTCAGAACTTGCCCTGTTACTCTAAGTTAGATTGTAGATTAATTGGATTAAGAAAGGATCTGACACCATAGTACTTACATAGTCCACTTAGCCTAAAATAACCAACAAAAATAATGATATAATCTCTTGTTCTGAATGTTTGAGTCTAACATGTACCTATTCTTTGAAAACACCTGATTAGCCTAGCTTTGTTTAGTGAAAAATCCTGAAATTGTCCCTGATTCTTCCTTGAACATTATGCACCTTGACTGAGGCAAAAAGCCTAAGTTGAGGATGGCTACCAAAAGTGGCCCTGCGATGGATAGATATTATGCACCTCAACATAGGCCAAAAGCCTAAGTTGAGGTGGCTAGCTAATGTAAGGGTAAAACTCAAAAATAAGGTGGGTAAGTTAGTGATACAGAGGAAAAAGGGAAAAATCATAGATTGGGTGTAAGAAAAAGAAAGTGATTCCTTAGTATGAGCTCAAGAGCAACATAAAGTGTAACAACAAGGGAATAAGCTAAAAAAATGACAAGAAAGCACCCAGAAAAGGTTGAAATAGGAAAAAGGGAGAATAAAGTGAAAAAGACAGAGTTGGTAGAACAAAAGTATAGAAAAACATAGTGTCAAAGAGGGCCTTTAGTCACTATTTTCCCATAATACCATGCCAAAGCCCCGGAGCCTACATTACAAGCCTAGAAAGTCCTAAAGTGATCCTAGTCCAGTTAGTTGGCGGTCTGAGTCATGAATGTAAGGGAATACCTATGGTATTAAACATTATGCATGAATATCTTTTGTAAGAGTAAGTGAGTTTTCACAGTCCCAAGGTTAATCATGAAAACATAATTGAGGGTCAGATATGAGACTTCTTTCTGTAAAGGCACTTGCATTACATTGTTAACACTAGACTTGTTCAGTGATTGTGGACTGTTGATAATCTCTTTCTTTTCATAGTTGTGTTGTTGCATACACCAGTTTGCATTAGTTTGCTAAATGACTATTTGATCCTATTTTGAAAGGTTGGTGTGGGTATCTGAGTATGAGATACATGAGATGTATGCCATTGAGTTGAGGTGTGTATGTTACTGTATTGTCTATATAGATTGAGTTCGTCGCTTGAGGACAAACAATTTGCTGAAGTTGATTTCTAAGAAAATGTAGATGAGTCGTAGAAGAGGATTCGTGCCTTGAGGATCAGAAAAGTGGACTTGCAGGAATGTCATCAGATAAAACCCCCTTTACGGATCGTAAATCACTTAACGAGTCGTAGAGAGGTGTTGTAGAAGTGAAGTCCAAAATTTCAGCAGCTGAATACGAGACCCCGATAATGAGTCATGAAAGTCAATAGGGTCATAAAGTACCTTTCATATGGCATGCCGATCAGTTTTTCTATTTTATTTAGGACTTGATTTTAATTATTATAAATAGCTTTTTAAGTTATTTTTCAAAAGTTCTTGTCAGGTTTGATTAGTTTTGACTTAGTACTCAGAGAACTCACTATCTTGAGAGAGAAAATTGTAAGAGAGTCTTTGAGAACACTTGTAATTTAATTTGATCTTCAAGCTTATGATTCTTATTGGCATTGGATTTGCTTGTTCTTAAATCTATTGTGTAAGTGTTTAATTATGTCTTCTCAATTCATAATTCTTTCATCTACACATAGTATGAGCAGCTAAATCCACAACTGGGATTGTGAGAACCATGAAGAACTAACAAAGTAAAATCGGATAATTCATAATTCTTGAAAGGTGTATGCATATATTAATTAACTCTCTTCGTTCTGCATGTTTCCTAGTGGTGGCTAACATTAGGACTCCCCTAGTATTACTGACTGGACCAAGGTAGTAAATGAATAGGAAAAGAGATTAATTAATAGGATTCAATTGATGTGTTCTCTTCTAATCAACCAAATTGAGTCAAGGAGGTTGTACTGGGACTGGTAGGTAATGGTTAGTAATGCACACTATGGAGATGGGCCAAGTCACATAATGAAATTTCCCTCTCACCTTTGACCAAAGGGCTTGGTAAACTTAAATTACTATCCTGCATGCTATACATTAGACAAGAATTAGGTTATTCAGTGATACTAAGTTGGGGAATCATGGAGAACACAATACCCTAGTTTCTCTCCATATTTATTTCTCTTGTCTTAATTTAGTTTTTACTTTCTTATTGATTATTGCAAACCCCCCTTTTCGGGGAATTGAGTTGGTTAACTATTCAAATTGCAAATTGGTGATTTCTCTTGAGTCTATCTATTCCCTGTGGGTTAGACCCTAACCTTGGCTAGGTTCTACATCTTAACTGTGACCACTTTATCTTCTAAAAAGGAGGTGTAACTTGGGTCATCAATACCCAATCCGGATATATCATGTTGGAATGTGACACCTAATCTAACAAGTCGGAATGTGTCACCCAGTCAAGATATATCATGTCAGAAGGTGGAACTCAATCTAATATGTCAGAACGTGAGACCCAATCAAGAAATATCATATCAAAACATGACATCCGATCGAACGTGTCAGGTATGACACTACTCCAACTATGCCAAGCCTTTACTAGACATCTTCCCGACCTGGCCTTCAACCAGAGAAGTCAGCCAGGGCTAGATGGTCTAAAAATCAAATTAACTATTCAGTCTCAAACTCAGGAAAAGTCATCTAGGACTCGGACCCTGGAATAATCATTTGCAGAGCTGGTCTCCCATGATCCATGCCTCTCAAGTCATACTATGTGTATATGTGACCAACAAGCTCAAAATAATGTGAATCTTGGGCAGCACTGACTTAAGCGTAGGCTAAGGCCCATCGAAAGCAGATAACCAAAGGTATCCCATGTATCCAGAACAATGGTAAATAGTCAAACTAATAAGTATAATCAGCAACCATGATAATAATATACAAGCCGACCGATAGATGTAACAAGTTCCCTAGACAAAATAGTAGGCCATCCAACTGATAAACAACAACAACAACAACATACCCCAGTGCCTCAAAAGGCTCCCGCTCATTGCAGGGTGAGGGGGGGTCGGATG
>JAABOM020057894.1:0-14572 GCA_011800125.2 Solanum clarkiae
ACTGATTTATGCTGTGGAGGGTAAAAATTGGGTGTCAACAATTGTCCCTTTCTTTGGGTATGATCGATGGAAGAGGTTATGGACAAAGAAACTTGACTAAACCAATTTTTAGCCGACCACATCTTCATCTTTCGAATGCTCTTGGTATGGACTTTGAGAAATTATAGTCGGACCCTGATTTTGGGTTTCCTACATATCTCAGGTTACATGAGAATTCAGGCCACTTGTAGTTTAAAACGCTTGATTTTACGCACGACTCTGAAAGAATTCAAAAGCTATCCTAATATCGAATTATGAAGAAATTAGAATGCTTGGGAATGAGATTTTAAGAGCAAATGTTAGAATGTAGCCGAGTTTTCAAAATTGAGCCTGCCTACATATCCTTAGACTTAGGAATTAGGTTACATGTAGTTTGACTCTATCGGTTAAAGGGGAAATCTCTTATTCTGAGATAACCTCTGGTCAGGAGGAGTGACAAACAAATCAAATTATGAAAAATAGGCTTGCAACCTCTTAACCATAAATATGGTGCGTTTCACACCCATAATTAAGAACTTAAAAGGACATAATTTCTCAAAACTTTTGGTACATTGTCACTCGGATTGGAAGATTGCCTCCGTTGAGAGTTGAGATTATCCAAAGGCGAAACTGAAAACTAACGGACTCACAAAAGTACCCACATACCTTCTGACAGGGGTGTGGTTAAATGGTGGTGGTAGTCACTTTCCCAGCTCGTGTCCGAAGGGTTTGACGCCCTCTTCAGACTATGTCCCAGTTCGCTGCTAAGAAAAAGTTTCACGTTGTGCTGCATCTTACTTGATGACGTCCACACTTGTGGTTTGTTTTGAGAATTCACCCTTTCGGATGCTCTCGATATAATTAAGTCAAAATGTTAGTAAAATCATAATTTAAATTAGAGATGATATCTTTTACCATATTCGATATGTTTCTTCTCTTCGGCGTGATAAATAATGAATCAATATGAAACAGTCATTATATGGCCCTCTCGACAACTTGAAGATAAAATGATCTTCTTGACAACTAGAAAATAAAATAGCCTTGTCGGTGATGAATATGCAATGACCTTCTCAGCAACTGAAAAATAAAATAGCTCTCTAGGAGCAACAGGAAAATAAACTGGCTCTTTGGAAGCAACTGCAAAAATAAACTGGCTCTCTAGAAGCAACTGACAACTGGAAAATAAACTGGCTCTTTGGAAGCAACTGAAAAAATAAACTGGCTCTCTAGAAGCAACTGACAAATAAAATGGCTCTTTAGGAGCAACTGGAAAATAAACTGGCTCTCTGGAAGCAACTGGAAAATAAACTAGCTCTCTCGGAGCAACTGAAAAATAAACTCTCTCTGAAAGCAACTGAAAAATATACTGGTTCTCTGGAAGCAACTGGCAAATAAACTAGCTCTGGGGGAGCAACTGAAAAATAAAATGGCTCTCTAAAAGCAACTGAAAAATAAACTGGTTCTCTGGAAGCAACTGGCAAATAAACTAGCTCTGGGGGAGCAACTGAAAAATAAATTAGTTCTCCGAAAGCAATTGGAAAATAAACTGACTCTCTTGGAGCAACTGACAAATAAACTAGTTCTCTGGGAGCAATTGGAAAATAAACTGGCTCTCTGGAAGCAACTGGAAAATAAACTAGTTCTCTGGAATCAACTAACAAATAAACTGGTTCTCTGGGAGCAACTGAAAAATAAACTGGTTCTCTGGAAGCAACTGACAAATAAACTGGCTCTCTGGGAACAACTGAAAAATAAACTGGTTCTCTGAAAGCAACTGGCAAATAAATTGGCTCCCTAGGAGCAACTGAAAAATAAACTGGTTCTCTGGAAGTAACTGGAAAATAAACTGGTTCTTTGGAAGTAACTGGCAAATAAACTGGCTCTCTAGGAGCAACTGACAAATAAACTGGCTCTTTGGGAGCAACTGAAAAATAAACTGGTTCTTTGGGAGCAACTGAAAAATAAACTGGTTCTCCGAAAGCAACTGGAAAATAAACTAGCCTTGTTGGCAATGAATATGCAATGACCCTCTCGGCAGCTGAAAAATAAGATAGCCTTGTCGGCGATGAATATGCAATGGATCTCTTGGCAGCTGAAAAATAAAATAGCCTTGTCGGCGATGAATACGCAATGGCCCTCTTGGCAGCTGGAAAATAAGATAGCTTTGTCGGCGAGGAATATGCAGTGACCCTCTCGGCAGCTGAAAAAAAAGATAGCCTTGTAGGCAATGAATATGCAATGGCCCTCTCGGCAGCTGGAAAATAAAATAGCCTTGTCGGCAATAAATATGCAATGGCCCTCTCGACAGCTTTCAATGACTCTCCGCGATGCATGATAGAATGACTCTCTGTGATGCATGAATTTGAGTGAGACGGAACAATTTACGCCTCGGCTATTCTCCTGCAAAAAATTTTCCAACATCCACAGAAAATTTCTTAGTTTCAAAGTGAATTGATTTGTGTTGATTTTTCGATTGTCTGCTCCTCGTCTTATCACTCAATGAATCGCTTTGATCTCCCATCACTTGGTAGATAGAAGACAGAAAAATACACATTTTGACAAAATGTTCGACATGTTAGAAATAACAAAATTTTAAAAAAATTACTGCCAATTGTCATGTTACGTAAAGCTAAGATGAACATGTTCGGCTTTTGACATAGATTCCTTCATGTGTCGCGATTGTCTTTGAATTCCTGATTAGGTTGAGAATCTTTAAGACGGCTTTCGGATTTGTAACGATGCTCAACGAAATTTTGAGGCAACCTCAAAATTTCTGTCCCACTTTAGATGTTGTCAGGGATTAAAAGCTAATCAACAACACCCTGAGAATTTTTGAGGTTTTTCTTAAAAATTATATCCCAGTTGAAGTTTTACCATGCTTTGAGCTTCGATTTGTTGAAGAGGGATCTCTTCCTCTTAAAAATTTTGTCCCAGTTTCCTTTATGGGAGTATGACCGAGCTGTCGTGGCGCTTACGTATCCTGTTGGGGTAGAAATCAGGTCAAACATAGTTCCCCTCTCAGGAGGTAGAGAAAAAATACAATTTTTAAATAAGAAAATGATAAGGTTGACATAGGTCGCCTACGTATCTCATTTTTGAGAATTCAGGTCAAACATATTTCCAAAAAGTAAAAAAGAATAATAAAAGGGATAAGGGGATGACCGAGGCCGACATAGGCCGCCTACGTATCTCATTCTTGAGAATTCAGGTCAAACGTAGTTCCAAGATATAACCTAAAATACATACACCGTTTAAATTCTTTTTTTTTTGAAAAATGAAAAAGATGCACCGAACCTAAAAGTGTTGCCTATGTATCTCATAGATATGAGAATCAGGTACGCGTAGTTCGTGAAAAAGTAGGATAATCTGACAACAAACATAGAACTGATTACAAACCAATCATGCAATTACAGGAAAAAAGATGAAAGAAAGCTCTGAATCTCCAAATATAGTGCCTCTTGATAGCATATGAGTTGATCGTCAAGTTATGGTGAGCTATGTGTGTGCTAAATCCTGACACATTGTCACATGACCAGCTGAATATGTTAACATACTCTTCGACAAGTTGATGAGTTTTTCCTTCAAGTCTCTATCAAATGAATACTGATTCTGACTTCTCAAGTGTTCAGATTTCCAGTTTCAAGCTTGAGTTGTTTCAATTTTGACAAATGTTTCAGATGTCACGGTCTCTTCATCATACTCTTCGAATACTTCCTCAATATTCACCTAATTTTGTTCATTCAGCTTATGACATGACATAATATGATAGGTTTTTTAGATTATTTTACTAAAATCATAAACAAATTTTGTCTAGATAGCAAAATTGAAATAAGCAAAGTTTGGTTATTTAAAGGTACTTTCAACTAAAAAGAAAGAAAGAAAGAGCAATTTGCTTTTCTTTTTTGAAAATATTACAAGAGAATTAAAGCATAACAGAGTAAAATGGTATAAAAGGAGGGCCTCAGGCCCCTTTGGGCTGCCACCAATTTTGGAAATAATATAAAAGACGCCTTTATCTATCAAGATGAGCGAAGAATCAGAAGTGGAGTGGATGTCTAATTAATCATTTGCTCTCTCGAATCGGTGTCTTGTACCGCCTAGTATGTCGGTAAGCGCAACACCATCTCCTTTGGATGTCGAGTCATTTTACTCAACACAGATCAATTCTAAATACCTGTTGAATGAAAATAACTCAAAAGATAAATGCGTTAGTCTTTATTCGTACTAAATAATGCAAAATATCACACGGAAGAATAAACACATAATAGTTGCATTGTTTGAAGACGTACCAACTTTTGAAGATAGGAAAATGACTAAAGTAGGCGAAATGTTGCCTATTTAAATTCAAGATTTGTGAATCAGGGAGACGTTTTGACAATATCTCCTCACATTTTTTTTTGAAATTGATGATTCCTTTGTAAGGAAGGATGACAGAGAAAAAAAAATAAGTTTTTCTAAAATGAGGGGCCGAGCCTTGAGAGGCTGCCTATGTATCTCATGAAGAAGAAATCAGGCCCTACATAGTTCGACAAACCTAAATATTTTTCTAATTGAAATGAAAAATTCTCCTTTTGTCAAATTAAAGAGTAAAATTTTAGAATTTTGTTGAGAAACTTGAGACTCGGAGAGTATTTAGATGAACTTTGATAATGACTTGACTTATGTGCTTAGGGCATTCTAGAAACTTTCGAAAAGAAGTGGACTAGAAGTCTTCAAACAAAGCAACACAATCACACAAACAATTATAAAATATATCACATAAACAGATACTGCGCGTCCTAAACAGATATACGACCCTTTTGTGCCAAGGGTGGGCCTAACGATTTAAAGGATGTATACGCAATTTTAAACATTACATTGCCCCAAAAATATTTATACAGGCTTTATGAACAAACTCAATAGGGATACATAATATGGGGAAGGGATACAAAATAATCAGTCCCACACAGGGGTATAGTCCTAAGCTAAACCTTCGTGGAAGATTTCTTCTTCTTGGACTTCTCGGCATCTCTGAACGTCTTTGGATGTAATACCCTATAAACAATCCTCTTTTGATTAACATGTGTTATTAAAATAAACTCCCAACCCCAAGGGACAAAAGTTTGCCAAACAACATATACATCCTTCAAATATAAACACATAAGCATGATTGTCCATTTGGGCCGGGGGCCACTTTGAGCACAAAGTAGTCTTTCTAATGGGCCCAACACGCCTTACATGCTGGGTCGTCTTAGGCCAATGCTTAGAAGTAGGGATTTGGTTTCGCTCTATCCCAGGTGTCTAAGAGTGGGTTTTAAATGGACCGAAAACCCAGACGGGCAACCTGAACTAGAAATCATGACAACCATTGGACACATCACGAACTAATAAATTACACTTATTTCGAAAAGGGTTAAGTATTTAGAAATCCAGCTGTGGGTTCGCAAAATCATCCTTCCAAATACACAAGATATAATAGAAAGTGCCATAAAATGCAAATAATAATTTAATATCGAATTTAAAAAAATAAATAAATAAGGAAATATAACTAAACAAATCGAATAGTTAGTCAAACAACCTAATCTAATGGTTAGAACCTAATCGAAAATTCCCAGTACAGTCGCCATTCTGTTGACATCCCGAAGGCGCAAGTCGTGTACAACTCAAATAAAAATAATAAAAAATAAAAGAGTTTAAATAATAGGAAAAATAATTTAATTTTAGGAGTCACCACCTAATTTTAAGGATAATTAGGAAACTAATTTATCATTTACAAAATAGTTTGCGAACCAAAAGTTTCGAGTAAGGGTTCAAATTATTCCGAAAGGAAGGTATTAGCACCCTTCAGAATCCACAACTGTGGGTCTCAACTGAACTCATTTTTTCAAATTAAGGAGGAAATACACAATATGACGCAAGTATGATAATCATGAAATAAACATACAGAAATAATATATACAATCATGAATAAATAAAGGATAAACTAAAATTATTCCGTATTTTTAATGAAAAGGCCTCAAAATCCGACGGATAGATTTTTTATCGGCCAATTTTGGCAAACCGTGATTTTAACATAAACTAACAAGACTAGCTTCTGTCAAGATTCAAAGTCTCCATTCTAATTAATTATCAACTAATGCAATTCTACCTGGTTGTAAATGAATCTCTCAACATTAAAATTAGAAAACACAAGCAAAGATTATAAAGGCACCAAATTAAATAAATCTCAACCTGACAAATTTAAACACATGAATCAATGGTAGGAGTGCTAGATCCACTCATAGGTATAGGCAAAAGAATTGCAAAGTATATTGCTAAAAAATATTCAAATTCATAACTAATGTAATAATGAAAAGAAAATAAAGATAAAAGAAAAGCAATTCAATACAAAGTATAATGATTTTTTTTACAACAAATCTGAAAAAATAGCAATTACACAATTAACAAAAGAAAAAGATATTATGCTATTCTGGCTAACAGTATACTTCACGTAAAAAATGCAAAATCATAATTCATTGAATATATATATAGAGTAGAAAGAAAATAAATTATTTTACTTAAAATAACAGAGGGTTTTACACAATTACATAAACAGAAAATAATTTAGCCAATATCACAACAATAGCTTAAAAAAAAAACTAAGAGTTAACAATAGCTAAAGAAAAAATAAAGCAAACAAATAAAATTTTAGCGGAGTTAATGGATTTTACCGAAAAAAATTGAATCCCACCGGATCTAGCTGCCGTTGGGAGATTTTGGCTCGTCGGAGCTCGTCGCCAGTCCCATGGTGAGCCTTCTAGCTGCTCTTTGCTAGTTCGAAACTCCATTCCAAAATAGGTGATGGTTGGTTGTTTTCATGGATCGTTTTTGGGGTTGATTTCTATTGTTTGAGGGTAGTTCGTGACTAAGATTTTAATGGCTGAAAATGGAGGTTTTGTAGCTGCGGTTTGGGGCTGCGTTATGCTGAGAAAGGGGGATAAGAAGAGAAGAAGAGGGTGGCCTTTGGTTGATGTAATGAGATGGAGAGAAATGAAGTTTTTTTTTTTTGGGGAAGAAGAGGAAAGATTCGTGAGGGGAGGAAAAGAAATGGAAAAGGAGGGACACGTGGGTCCCACGTGAAAAAAGAAAAAGAAAAAAAAAGTTAAAGGAAACAGGAAAAAGAAAAAGGAAAAAAGGGGAAACATGTGGGGTCGGGGCACATGTTTGAATTTTAAAATACACGATGAATTAAATTAGATTAATTAACGAGCTTCTCTACAATTACTAAGTAAGATAATTAACTCTATTACGAACTACGTAATTTTGAAAATAATTTGTAAAAATAAATAAGACTATAATCTTTTGATAATTATGAAAATATTACATAATTACATATGTACAGATTATATGAAAGAAAATTTATATAACATCAAAAAATAAAATAATAGTAAAGAATATTAGAAATACACAAATATTTGAATTAAATTGAATATAAATAAAAATATCTATTTTAATTGATTGACACTCTAAAATGGGTTGTGGGTCGGTCAAAATTAGGTGTCAACAACGTGTTCGGATAGGTGACATAGTTCTCGAGGTCACGGGGAGAATCTTGAGCGAGTTTCTTTCTTTTTGAAAGCCTTTTGAATTGAAATAGTTGACTTTGATAACATTCAAAACATTTAATGTCAAATGAGAATTTCTCCAATTTCATCAACTTTGAAAGATTCATTTTGAATTAGTTGTATGATTGGTTCAAGTCCCGAGGCCTTCAACATGAATTTGAACCATCAGGCGATATATTTTAAAAAATTTTGTCCAAATTTGATTTTAATCAATATTCTTAGTAAACATGCTCCATTGAGATTTTTGTTAGCGCGATTAGCTTCAGAATATCGAGTTTGGTCTAAAACGACCTTTGGTTTGAAATTCAAAGTGACGGGGATGATTTTGTGATGTTTTGCATTATGCTTGTTTGATTGCTTATACAAGTGCTGACTTAGGTCAATATTTTAATAAAACAATATCCGCCAGTGGTTTTGTCAATTTTATTAAGTTTAGAATGTTAATTTTGATAGGTTAAGATAGTTCATTTTTGTTCACAAGGTTACAAATAAATGTCAAGTCTCAATCGACATATTTCTCTCAACTTCAAATTGAGGTAATGCAACTGTGTTAGCGTATAATATTTGCTCATCGTGGTCGATGGAACAAGTCCTGTGATCACAAAAATTAACTTGATTGGTCAAATGGATCGTGGTCATTAACCATAGTGATCACAGTCATTGACCATCACAATCACAATGATCAATGAATCTGACCTAATTAATAATTAATCAGGATCTTGAAGGATCCCACAATTTCAAAAAATAATTGAATTAAGCTATATGGACAATTGACAGGTTTTGCTTTTATTCTTTCAAAGAAAATTCTCTTAAGGCAATTTGGAGCTCGTTTTTGGAGGAAAATTAATAGGAGTTGCTGGTTTTTTTGGAAAGCTTGGATTTGTGTTGGGAGTCATTATTCTTCGTTTATCTTGTAAGTGTTCATTGATTTTTTAAATTCTTAAATAAGTTATTCTTGAGTCTTGATTTGACTGATTTGAACTCATTTGTTTGAATATTCATTTTCGGAGCACAAGTTTCTTGAACTAATTAGGACTTAATGATGTAGTCAATTGCATGATTCCACTGTGGATCTTACATATTTATTTTGATTCAATTTTTTGTATATCAACATGAATATCATTTTTTTTTGTTTTGATATTCACATCCACAATGTTATAGTGTTGCATTATTTGGAGGCTGCTTGAAAAACAAACTCTGAAACTGAAGTTGTAGACTTTGGCACCTATTCTGGCATTGCCTGAGGAGAGAGTTCCCTTTGGTGTCTATTGTGATGCTTCTGGTGTGGGTTTGGTTGGTGTATTGATGCAGAGAAGGAGAGTTATAGCTTATGCTTCTCGCCAGTTGAAAGTGTATGAGAAGAATTACCCCACCTACGATCTAGAGTCGCAAACCGTAGTATTTGTGTTGAAGTTGTGGAGGCACTATCTCTACGGGGTGTAGTGTGAGATTTTTTACTGATCATCACAGTCTAAAATATATCTTATCTCAGTCAAATTTGAATATGAGGCAATGTACGTGATTGGAGTTATTGAAGAACTATGACATCTCTATTCTTAATCATTTGGGCAAGGTCATAGTAATGCTTTGAGCCGAAGGCATTTAGTATGGGTAGTTTGGCATTCTTGAGGGTGGAGGAAAGACTCTTGGCCTTAGAGGTTCAGTCCCTAGCTCGTTAGATGGTTCGACTGGATATTTCTCCACCTAACAATATTTTGGCCTTTGTTGGGCTAGGTCTTCCTTGATAGACCAGATCCGTGCTCACCAATTTGATGATGATAGGCTATGTATGATTCAGGATAAGGTGTTGAAGGGTGAAGCCAATTTGGCTTCCCTTGATTCGGGGGATGTTTTGAGGATTCATAGGCACATTGTGTACCCAAGACAAGTGATTGGGTGTGCATGATCTTAGAAGAGGCACATGTAGCAAGTATTCTATTCACCTGAGTATGGCCAAGATGTTTCATACTTTGAAACAACATTATTGGTGGTGCGGCATAAATCCCAAAGGGCATTGTAGAGTTCGTAGCTAAGTGTTTGAGTTGTCAATTAGCAAAGTTTGTGCACCAAAAGCTAAAAGGTTCGATGCAAAGGCTGCCCATTTTCGAGTAGAAGTGGGAATGTATTACCATGGATTTTATGATTAAATTACCCGTGGCATTGGGTAAGTTTGACCCAATTTGGGTGATTGTGGATAAATTGACCAAATCAGATCATTTCATTCCAATAAGGACTAATTACAGGATAGAGTAGTTGTTTAGGATCTACATCTTTGAGATTTGTTAGATGGCACAGAGTGATTATTTCTATTATGTTAGATCGTGGTTTGATATTCACCTCTCACTTTTGGAAGGTCCTACCGCATGGGTTGGGTACCCATTTGGATTTGAGTTCATTCTTCCATCCTCAGACTGATGGATAATTTAAGTGGACTATTGAGGTGGTAGAGGATATGTTTTACGCATGCGTGATCGACTCTAGGGCTCGTTAGGATCAACGCCTACTTTTGGTAGAGTGTGCATTTTAAAAATAGTTATCACTCCAACATCCAGATGGCACTATTAGAGGCATTATATGGCAGGAGATGTTGATCTCCCATTAGGTGGTTTGATTCTATTTCAAAAGGTGACTTGGGAATTGACTTTCTTAGAGAGGAGATCGAGCGGGTTCACCTGATTCAGAATAGGTTGGTAATAGCCTAGAGCATAAGAAGAGCTATGTTGATAGGAGGATCCAGCCCTTGGAGTTTATGGTGGGTCGGGTATGACTGAAGGTATCACCCATGAACGATGTAACTAGGTTCAGAAAAAGGGGTAGGTACATCAACCCATTTGAGATATTGAGGAAAATGGGTGAGGCTGCCTATGAGTTGGATTTACCCCCCAAATTATCAGCAGTTCATTCTGCTTTTCATGACTCCATATTTTGCAGATACATACCAAATGAGTCTCATGTGATTTTCTATGACTCAGTGGAGTTGGACCCAGATTTGACCTATGATGAGGAGCCAGCGGTTATATTGGATAGGCAGGTGAGGAAGCTTAGGACTAAGGAGATCGCTATGGTGAAGGTTCAGTGGCATCACCAATCAATTAAAGAGGTGATTGGGGAGACCGAGTTCAACATACGTGCCAGATATACCTGCCCATTTGAGGCTCTAGGCACTTTATTTTTTTAATTTTTGAGGATGAACATGATTTTTAGTGGCTGATGATGTAATGAACTTAACAGACATTTTGAAAATTCTTGTAAACATTACCATTATCCCCTCCTGTTAGCTTCCTCTGGTATTACCTAATCAACTTATGTGGTCGGTTATGAATAATATTCAAAAAAGTCGAGAACTTTGTGAGGTTTTGAGTTTTACAACTTAAGTTATTTTAAAAGTGAGTTGATCACGCCCAAGTTACACCTCTCTTTTGGAGGATAAAGTGGTCATTGTCAAATATAAAATCTAATCAAGATTAGGGTCGAATCGCACAGAGGATACGGAGACTAAAAATGAATTCATCAATACACAATTCAAGTAATTATCAACTCAATTCCGCATAGAGAGTTTGCAATGTTTAACAAGAAAATAAAGTAAACTAACTAAAGAAAGAGACAATCAATAATGGAGAGCAACTTGAGAATTGTGTTTCCCATGATTCATCAGCTCAATATCCCAGAATAACCCAATTCTCAACTAGAGTATAACATGTAGGATGCTAATTTAAGTTCAGCAACCCTTTTGGTCAAAAGTGAGAGGCAAATTTCACTATATGACTTGATTCATCTCCATAGTGTTCAATACTAACCATTACCCATACTCCCAGTCAACCTCCCCATGGTCTAGTTCGGTTGATTAGATGAGAACACATCATTGAATCCTGTTAGTCAATCTCTTTTTCTATTCATTACCACCTGGATCGGGAAGGTAACACTAGACAAGTTCTAATGTTGACCACCACTAGAAAACATGCAAAATAAAGAGAATTGATTAATGCATCATATAAATACCCATTCTAAGAATTGCATATTATCCGAATTTATTTGGTTAGATCTTCATAGTTGCCACAACCCCAAGTTGTGAATTTAGCTACTAATGCTATGGGTAGATAAAAAAATCATGAACTAAGAGAACATAATTAATCACTTACCCAATTGAGTTGAAGAACAAGCAAATCCAAAATATATTGAGAATCACTAGATTTGAAGGTACAATGAATCCACAAGTGTATACTCCACCAAGATTGAAGTCTCCAAGTACAAAGCCCTTATAGTACTTTCTAATGACGTTCTCTACTGTATTCTGCTGAATAATGACCTAAAATTTGCTATTTATAGTATTTACAAACAAGTCCTGAAAAATTAGAAAACTGGTCGGCGACTTTCTACAACAGGCATTTATGACTCGTAACTTGATTTACGAGTTGTAATCGGGGTCTTGTATTCAGCTCTTGAGATCTTGAACTTCACTGCTATGGATCCACTTTATGAGTTGTAGATTGATTCATGACTCGTATTGTGCTCTCATAGACTTCATCTACACCAACTGATCTTTCACTGGATCTCACTGAAATTCTTTACAAAACCACTCTATACGACTCATAGAGTGATCTACGACTCGTAAAGAGATCTCGTATGACTGAACTTCAGAAATCAAACTTCACTAGAAATCTTCACGAAACCCACTCTTACGACTAGTAGAGGGTCCCGTAAACCTTCAAAAAACAGAAGAGTCTGCAATTTTGCCCTAAAATCATGCCAATCTGCTTTCCTACAAACTAAACACCAAAAACACATAAAAACTACAAATGTCGCCTTGAGAACACACAAAATCCTAAGTTTTAAGCATCAAATGTGTTGTATTTTAACAACACATCAATACCCTCAACTTAAAATTGTTGCTTGTCCTCAAGCGACGACTCAATCTATATAGATAATATAGCAACGCACATGCTTCAAACCAATAGCATACATCACATACAATTCAAATTCAGGTACCCACATGAACTTGTCAAAACAAGATCAGATAGCTATATAGCAAACCAAAATACACTAGTGCATTTGAAAACACAACTATGACAAGCAAGGGAATATTAACAGTCCACAATCACTGAATAAGTCAAATGCTAACAATGCGATGCAAGTGCCCTCACATAAAGAAGTCTCATTTTTGACACTCAATGATGATTTCAAATTTAGCTTTGGGACTATGCAAACACACTCACTTCACAAAAGATGTTGATGCATAATGACTAATATCATAGGCTTGTCCATATACTCATGACTCAGATTTTCAATCAACTGAATTAGGATCACTTTAGGACTTTTTAGGCTTGTAACGTAGGCTTAGGGGGCTTTGGTATGACATTTGAAAAAATAATGACTAAAAGCCATACTTGAACTCATTTTTCATCACTTCTACCCTACCAACTCTAATGTTTTCACCTTATTCTCCCTTTTTCCACATTCAAGCTTTTCAGGGTATTTTCTTCTCAATTTTCAACTTTTGCCTCATTTTTACCCTTCATTTTGCTTTTAACACTCAATTAAGGCATTTTTCTCTTTTTCTTGCACCCGATACATGATTTTCTTTTTTTGCTCTTCATTCCCAACTCGCCACCTTATTTTTGTGATTTTACCCCTATACCAGCCACCCTCAGCTTAAGCTTTTAACCTATATTGAATTATACAATATCTATTCCCCAAACCAAGGCCTCTTTTGGTAGCCACCCTTAACTTACACTTTTTGCCTCAATCAAGGTTAACAATGCTCAAGGACAGACTAGGTCCAATTTCAAGGTCTTTCACTAGACAAAGTTAAGATAATTAGGTGTTTTTGAAAGAATTGGCACATGTAAGGCTCAAATATTTGGAACAAGGGATAAACTTCATTTGGTTGGTCATTTTTAGGCTAAAGTGGATCAATTAAAGAATAAAGGCCTAGGATCCCTTCATAATCCATTTAATCTACAATCTAACTTAAAGTAACAAGGCAAGTTCTGAATTAGCACAAAATGCACGAATCTAGCAAAATAAGCTCACCCTCACATGGCATTGCATACATTATCAACAAAAGACCCACAGATTATGCTTCATGTCTCAATTATCCTCACTTATCAGAACAACTATCGCCAAACACCCAAACATGCATGGTTGCCATTTAACTACTAATAAAATTTTTTTGGTGGGTACCAATTTTCAAAATAAAACATAAAAACATATTATATGTCGTAAGTGTTAGTACTATATGTTACACATATTATCTAAATATCCTAAACGTACCGGAACAAAAATTAAATATCCACGAGGAAAAAAAACACATGCAAGAAAACCTCGGGATCAAAATTTGAGGTAGTTATGGACCATAAGCTACTCAGATTTCACCAAAGCCTATAACTACCCACACCCCATCGAAAAAATTATTCATTGTCCCTAATGCACCAAATCAAACAAAAATAGAAAAAGTAGGGGTAAAAAAGATACCTCGGAGCCTAAGCGCCAGTCTGTGGTTGAGTCTGGCCATCCCCCTCTTGTGGGGTAGTCTCCACAGCAGCTGCACTCTGTCCAGAGGGGCCAATATCTCTCGCTTGATCATGCTCATGAGCTAGCCTTACCTCCGCCTCGTGCCTCGATGTCCTCAAGGCTAGCCCGAGATCATCGTCCTCATCCTCATCATTATCCTCGGAGTATTTTGCACGTACATTCCTCTCAATAGGGTCCTCATATATGAAAGGACGATTCCCGAGGGATGTCTGTGTAGGCTCCGTGGAGAAAATTGAATCAAATATCAGCTTCGTATAGCTCTGGTAGTGTACAAGCGCCACAAGTGAAGCTGTCATGTCAGCCATAAGCTTCTCGATCTCCTGATGTATGGCTGATAAATTTGAAGGCCGAGCCTCGGCTAACCTCTTCTGAACTCGATCCTTAAAGGCATCGATATGGGTGTCCACTCTAGAAACACCCTCTTAAATAGTAGAGATGGT
>JAABOM020057895.1:0-14571 GCA_011800125.2 Solanum clarkiae
GTACATCCGACCCCCCCTCACCCTGCAATGAGCGGGAGCCTTTTAAGGCACTGGGGTATGTTGTTGTTGTTGTTGTTTTATGGTTTTCTTAATTTATCTGTGAGTGTGGCTGCATGTTGGGTCCTAAAAGTTCTTTGAGTGTCTCCTTTGTTTCCAATTCTTAATCATTATTGTCGTTTATCTGCTAATCTTCAAAACTCTTGCATCTTTGTTAAGATTAGTTAGAATTGTTTATTTTGGATTAGATATTAATCTTGTTTACTTTCCTCTTCTTGCATGAACCACATTATCCCTGCATTTCGGGTCAGTTCCAGGTTATTTTCTTTTTAGAAGGGAAGGCTGATTACAGATTGAAGAAGCTGTGTTACAGGTCTTTCGGCCCCAAAACGTCACTATATACGCTGATATACAGCATGTACACAGTGACATGATATAAGAAAAAATGGGCAAAAAATGTAAGCCTTCAGCAGAACGGTTCAGGGTTATTGGAATGTTGGATTCATGGGTTGATATACAGGAGAAATATGGTATATACACTGCTATACAGTGTTATACATTACTGTGATACAGGCAGACAATGGGGCCAAAAGCCTGGAAATTAGGACAGGTCGTGAGAATTGGGACTGCCAAGCCCACTGATTTTAGTTTAGTCCTAATTCTTTATCTATTGTATTTGCTTGTCTTGTTTATTCTAACTCTTAATACTTTTATTGTTTTGTCTTAATCTAATTAAAATTCCCCAAAGTTAGCCATTTGTTATTTTATAACTTTGTGATTTTTTTTTTTTTTGGTTTCTTCAAGTTGGCAAAATGAGTTAATAGACTCTTATATTTGGTTCCGTTTGTCATCTAGATCCTTATAGTCAGAATTTTGTCAAGCAAACACTCGTACTCATTCAGAAGCTGTATTTTAAACACCTTTTTTTTTACATGAGACCGATACGTAAGTTTCAAATGACTATACGTAATTTCCATGTCATTTAAAAAATTTCACATATGAAATGATGTGCTAAAACATATTTTCCACGTAGCATTTCTCTCTTCCAAAACTCTCTTCCCCTAATCATGGGGATAGGGTTAATTAAGCTTCATCAAGAAGTTAGGATTTCGTATATTGATCAAACCACTATTTCTCTCCCATGTCTGAACAAGGAGACAATAGTTATGAGGGTCCGACTTAAACCTCTTAAGATGCAGAGAGATGAACCAGGGGGACGAAATCAGAGTGCAGCACCGTTTACACATACCTTTCAATCGCAACAGAATTTTAACTGGTAATCTTGAAAAAAATATCCATAAGAATCTCTTCGACAAGAAATGAAAATGCCGAAAATTTATCTTGCCTTCTTCATCTTGTAATTACAAGGAAAATCGATATTCGACAATCAATCAAACAATTTGAATGCAAAAACTACTGTGGCCCAACTTTTAACTTAAAATCTTCAAGAAATTGCCTTGAATGCTCTGGTTCAGGCACTCACCTGAGAATGATTTGATGAGAGGCAGAAACCCACCCAAATTCATTAGATGAGAAGAAACACCAGAGCCTGTCTTTCTCCGGTGGGAATTCTTTTTTATTTTTCTTTGTTTATGGGGTGGAAAGCCAACTAAGCATTTTTAGTGACGAGGAATGATTTTCGATATATAAGGATATCTTTGACAATTCCAAAAACATTCCTCCAACATTGGTTGATGTATTTGGCATCTTAAGTTCAGCATGAAGTTCACAATAACAAAAATGAACTGTTATTATGAAGAAGAAGAAACTTTAATGAATAAAAAAAATATTCAGGCAATATAAAAAAAAATTCAAGTACAAAATTAACCTGACTTGAATGACTATGGCCAACAAGAGAAAATTTGGAGAGACAACAAGAGAAGAAAATTTAAGAATTTTGAGAAGGAGAAATGGGGAGTAATAATATTTGGGAATTTGGAGAAGAAGATAACAGTTAAAAGGACTTTTTAAAAACCCTTCTCGCTCCTAAAGGGAGTGAATCACACGCACGATTTGCCACTTAGAATGCCAAATCAAAAAAAGGTGTTTAAAATGCAACTTTTGAGTGGGTACGAGGGTTTGCTTGACAAAGTCCTGAGTGTAAGGGCCTAGGTGACAAACGTAACCAAGTATAAGGGCCTATTAGGTTATTCCGCCCTTCAAGTTTGCTAAATTAGTCAAATGGGACAAGTGTGGTTGATTTTTTAAATTTAGATATTTTCAAAAGTCTTTCAATCAATCATCCAAAATTACTCAAAAAATTTCTAATCGTCGGATAATCGTATGTTAGTGGCCGTTTCAAGTGCATAAAATTTTCTTGAAATGAAAATATGAACTCAGACTCTTTCTTTGAAATTTTAAAAAGATTTTTCTATTTAAGTCTTTTTAAAATTATTTTAACGGTTTTCTTGGTTTTTCCTTATAAAATTAAGTGGCGACTTCATCTTTTTTTGAAAATTTGGTCTTAACTTAAATCAATTAAGATTTTTATCGATTTTTCAAAAACAAGTCATTTTCCCAAATAACACCAACGCTTAAAAAAAATAACTTAAGATTAATATTTAAAACTATTCAAGTAAAAATTTACTTAAATAATCTTTAGAAAAAATTGTCTAACTTCGAAAAGTTAACTTGGAAAATGAAAGGGTGACTAAACTTCTAGAAAAACAATTCTAACTAAAGTAATTGGAAAAGAAGCTAAATTTTATCAACTAACTAACTAAGATGATTTAAAGTGAAAATACATTTTTCAGAAAAAGGAAAATCAATAATTACTACAAATAATTTAAATTTGCAAAAGACTTTCAAAACTAACTTGAACAAATTTAATTTAAAATGAGATAATAATTCGACCACTTTTAAAGAACTTAAATGAACTAACTTTGCTAAGCAATGATTACAACTACAAAAGAACATGAAATCATTTGAAAATAAATTAACACAAATAGTTTGTCCTTGAAAATTAAATTAAATTAAATTAAACAAATGTTAGAGGTTAAAATCAACAAATATTCACGTACATAAGTAAAAATTTTCCCACACATCACTTTAAACATAATTTACACATTTTAAATGTAGTATTTTATAATTACGATTTTTAATATTTAAATTTTAAGTAATAACACATTAGCATTTAATTAAAAGATTTATATATTTATATATATACACACACATGCACAAAATTTTTATTTACTGATAAATGTATAGTGTGAACACAGGCTATATACCTACTCTTTGGGGTGGGCAAACGGTTCTTCAGTTCGGTGTTGTTGAAATTTGATTCGATTTTTTGATGTTCGATTTTTTAAAAATGAGCACCATACTCCGCACCATATTAGATCAATTTAGTTCAATTTTTTTAACTTCGATTCGATTTATTTCTGTGTTTTTAAAATGATTTTTTGGTGCTAATTAAAAATAAACTAAAAATGAATTTTAGTTTGCACTTCATAATACATTTGAATGTCTCCAAATATTTTCAAAATACATTCAAATATCTCCAAATATTTCAAAATACAAGTAACCAAATTTAAGACACCACAAAATATTAAACACGATCACAACACCCTTCTTCATTGTCTTGAAGTCTTGAACACCACAAAATATTTTTATTTAAATGAACAATACATGATTGAACACTTAAACTTGAAATCTTGAATGAACCTAATTAAAAAGATTACATCAAAAGGTAGAAACTTAGAATATAATTTTCATGAACAAAAAGATATATCAAACAAATAATGTATTGAAATCTCTTCATCCACAATTATCATCTCAACTAAAGTCCTCCTAACTACTTCTTGATCAAATTTTCAAAGTGGTGCATTTGTAGATGAAAATTTTAACTTACATTGAGGATCTCTTTCAATCATAGGCTTATAAACAGGGCACCTTCCTAAATGTTGATTCAATTCAGTTATACCATTACCGAAAATATATGCCAAAATTTTGTGACAATACCTGCACATCGCTTTATTATCCTCACACTTTTTAAAATGAATCCAAACTTTGAATCTTGGTGCAATTTCTTTTCTTCTTCTTAGGTTGGTTGCCAATGCTATTATTTGCAACAAGTAACCTATCATTTGAATCGGCAGCACTAACTTTATTTTTATCCGTTATCTACAAAAAATAATATTAAATAGTAATTAGTCAACTTCGTAACTACTATTATAAATAATTTTTATTTTTATAATATAAAATTTAAGTTAAAATTATAAAATTTAATCAACATCGTAACTGCTGCTTTGTAACTTGTCGGAGACATTTAATTAGCTTGACTTCAGATCTCATAGCCAAGAATTTATTTAGTAGAACACTTACTTCCGTTTGAATGTATGTATTAGTTTGACCTATTAATTAGTCAAAAATAATTTATCTGTGTTGTCGCCTGTCGTCGTCTGATGTCTCGACACTCGACCGTCGTCACTTTTCACTTTTAGGTTTTTTAGAGTGGGGGAAAGCCAAAATTTTCTTATAATCTGTAAATTTTTCGTGAACATGGGAAAGACCTCTATGAGTTCCTCTTGAGCATGGGAAAAGCTTTTATTTATGAAGTGTGAAGTTCCTTTTGTGAAAGTGGAAACTGAAAGGAATTAATAATGGCTTGACAGCTTGTGCTTTGTGTCTTGTGAAAGGCAAAGGCCAAAGATGTAAAGCATGGGAAAGTAATAATGGAAAGTGTTAAAGGCAATACTAGTAATAATGAGTTTGGGTTTAAAAATATATATTAGTAATTTAATATAATAAAATTTTGATTTTTTGGTGCATCAAGGTGTGAGGATCCTGACACCGAGAACCGAAATTAAAAAAAAAAAGAATCAAAATTGCACCGAAAAATCAAAGAATCGACACTGAAAAATCGAATTAGTTTGATTCGATTTTCTGCTTTTTCAGTCTTTTTGCCACCCTACTAAATATGTGTGCATGACCAAATAATTTTTAATTTATACAGTTTGTATATAAATCCCAAATTAACAAGAAGGACCTCATGTCCTAAACTATGACATTGGGATACAAAATGGATATCCAATCTATATCATTTTCATACAATATAAAAAAATAACCACACACCCTAATTCTATACCAAGGGCATACCAATTAACATAACCATTTTATATATCAATTGCATACAATCTGATTATCCTACAATTACATGCAACATATGTACTACAAGTCATTATAAACTTGATGACATGCACACCCCAATTATATATCACACGCATAACAAAATAAAGTCTAAATCTATACCATATGCATACTTAAGTATAGTGTAAATTTATACCATAGGCATACCCAAATATAGTCTTAAATCTATTGTAATGACCTAACCCAACACTGTGAAGTATTGTCAGCTCTTGGGCCTAACCCATCATAGATTTATCCCTTTGGGCTCACCCTAAAAGGCGTCTCACAGTATATAGGTCAGTCCTTTACTTATATACCCAACTTATATACCCAACATCTTTCTTGTGTTTTGCTGATGTGGACTTCTCATCATCTCAATATTGGTTATTACATACACCCCCTCTATGGACTCAGCGTCCTCGCTGAGGTTTACCCCATCTCATGAGATTTGCTTGGACTCAGCACTGAGGTTTGCCCCGTCTCGCCATGATTCGGCTAAACTCAGTTGAACTCTGACCAACATCGACAAGGCTGACACAAGAGTAGCTCGGATACCATTTATAACGACCTAACCCAACAGTGTGCAGTATTGTTTGTTCTTCGGCCTAGCCCTACACAACTTTAAAACGTGTCTCTATTAGGTAAGACATGTTTAGCATCTCTTATGTGTTTTGTCATATGAGACTTCCCATCTCAAGATGGGTTGTTAAATACAACTCATTTATGGACTCAACATTCTCGCTGAGATTTGCCCCGCCTCGAGATTCGCCTAAACTCAGTTGAACTCTAGCCCCACACCAACAAGGCTGACATATGAGCGACTCTGATACCACTTGTAACGACCTGACCTAACACTGTGAAGTATTGTCTGCTGTTGGGCCTAGCCCATCACGAATTTATCCCTTTAGGCTCACCCCAAAAAGGCGGCTCATAATAATAAATCAGTCTTTTACTTATATACCCAACATCTCTCTTGTATTTTATCGATGTGGGACTTCTCATCTCAAGATGGGTTGTTACATCCATACCATATGCTTACCCAAAATTAACATACAATTTCTAAATCTATACCATATGTATACCCAAATTAATAATTTTAGTTTAATACACTTATCCAACAATATTCACACACTACACTCATATACATAATGCATAATCAATTATATACATATATTATACCAATTGCTTACAACATGGTTAGATTTCAATTATAAATAGTTTAAGAACTCAATAAATACACACCACAAATATATACTTAATATGTAAAGTCTATATGTAATTGAAACACCTCAACTACATTAACTAAAAAGAACAATATAAAACATAAATGTAACCTTAAATAAAATTTTATTGGAAATTATAGAAAAACAAACATCTTTTTACAATGTTTGAACAAAAAAAAAATAAATCAAACTGAAATAAAATTAATTTTTCGAAGAGAGATATTTTGTGCACAACTTTTTAGTATGACCTTCTTGATTACACCTGCTGAGATTGATTTTAGCCCTCTTGAGTTTCTCTTCCATGAATAACTTACGCAGCTCATAAGTTGGTCGTCCGGGTGGTCTTTCATAATCTGGCGATAATACCTTTGGTTCCATAACATATTTTGGTATTTTCCATGTGCTCTCGTACGGAAGAGGCTCAACAGGAATTGCATATGCGTCTTGAAAATCTCTATTGCTATAGTATGGAGAGCAGCAATAATCTTCACCATGCAAACTTCTATACCTTAGAACAGTCGTGGAAGGTCTACAAGATATTTCATCAAAGTTGAAATCGACCACAACTACATTTTCTATTCATCAAACACACTATGTATCGGTTTCCCCATTAGTCACAGTATGTAAGAATTGTGTTGATGGTATTACCTGCAAATAATAAAAAAAATAACACATATCAACCCATCATGCTAACTTAAAACATAAACCTTTTTAATACCAAAAAGATACAATATCGTTATAATTGAAATATAAAAAAAATTATACACAACTTTGTTAAAAATATACAATCTCAAAATTAAAATACACATTAACAATCTAATCCTAAAAACACATTTCATACTGAACATATCAACGAAACAACAAAAGCTAACCTGAACTGTTTCATCTTCTACCATGTTATATTAAAATCGAAAATATATCATCCATTTTCATTGAAATTCATTTAAAGTATAGATAGATAGATCATACTAGAAAGTGGAAAGCTTCAAAGTGCAGATTGAATATATTAGCATTTTATTTTCTCACTAAATTGAAATTTTATAAAAGATTAATTTAATTAAAATAGTAAATAGTAATTTTTTTATAATATTTTTGTTTTAAAAAATAAAAACATCTGCACAAAGTGTCGCCTATAATTTATGTATGAAATTTAACAGAAAAATATATATAATAAAAATAGTAATTAAATAAGAGAGTGAACTAATATTAAGGTGAAAAAATTCACTTTCAAAGGATATTATAAGGTCTCAAAACACATATGTATGATCTTAGGCGTATTTATACGCTAAATTAGTCTAAATTATTCATATATAGAGCTTAATCAGAGAATAAATCTACAGAGTTGAGGTGTTTTTAGTGTAATTCAGCTTATTTTGCTAATCCTGAGTGAAGTGCACTTATTGATTTTTTTTTGTAGGTTTTTGAACAGATTATGCAAGTCCGGACTCACATCTAGAGTTTGAGGAAGAACACAACTACAGAACTAAGTGAAGAAATCAATCAGCTCAACAGTGGTGCAAAAGTGCATGTCGCGGACCTTGGAAAAAAGTTGTGCAAACTGAAATCTTGGAGAAAAAAGCGCGAAGCAGGAAAAGGCTCAATGTCCACATCACGTACTTGTACAAAAAGAGAAACTGACCCAGTTAGCATTAAATGAAGAAATACATTCAAAGCAACTCAGTCCGCATCGCAGACTTTGAAGATGCAAGAGCAAAAGCGAGATACAAGATTTTTAGGTTATATTCAGTTTAGAACATTAATTTTGACATCTGATTTTTAAGAGAATAAGGAGATATGATTGAGAACTTCATTCTAGGGTTATTTTGGTTCAGCTGAATAGGGTTCTATGATCGGTCCGTGACTCGTGGATGCCTTTATCTTTGATTTTTCATTGTTGAATATTGATTAGCTTTTTATTGATGTGTAAGACAATTATGAGATGACTAATCTTCCCATGTTCTGGGATTGTAGCCATTGACGATGTTCTAGTTCTTGATTTTTGCAAGTTATGAATGGGTTTCCACTAGATTATTCTTATATTGCTTTTATCTATAGTTCATAGTCTGATTAAACATGGGGTAAATTAGTTGTTCATTCTAGATTCGAGGGATATTGGAATGAATAGAACACAGTAATATAGGGAGCTTATTCAACTAGAAAACTATGTTGATTCGTGTATGGGAGACCCATGACAACTACCCACTAGCTTGATTAAAATACATGAAGATAACATTAAAACATCCTCATTGATCATGTTTATCCTGGCTCAACGATGTAGTTAGGCTGTCAATGAGGATAGACAGGTAGAGGCGTGCAACCCTGCTTAGGTATTTTCAACTCTGTGAATCAATAATTAGGAAACCTAGACATAAGTGCAAGCGTTGAGTCTAGAATGTGTATCAAAAAGGTTACAATCTTGGAATCGTACTTAGTTTGATAATTCACTACAAACCAGTTGACAATAGTACTTGTAATTATTATTTCAATTTCAACTCAACCTTTCCATCATTTCCTACGAGAACACACTTAACATGACAACCTTGAATTGGTAATTGAACTAGCTCTAGTTTAAATCCCTTGGGTTTGACATCCGGCTCCTAATAAGGACCACTATATTACTTGTTTAGACCATATACACTTGCGTACGCTGGGGAGTAACAATGTACAGTTCCTAAATATTCTAACATATGATATACATACTAGTTCGGAAAGCACATATGTGTCATTTCAATTTAAAAATTTTATATAAAAAATATTTGCTATTCAGTAAATATAATATTCATCTAAATAAAATTAAATACATATTATTCCCTCTGTCTCATTTTATGTGGCACCCTTTCTTTTTTGGTCTGTGCCAAAAAGAATGCCACCTTACTTTAGTTGGAAACAATTTACCTTTAAAATTCCTTTTTTACTCTTAATGAAATGATTCTCAACCACACAAATATTTAAGAATAATTTTAGTCCACATGTTTAAAAGTCTTTCCTTTTTTCTTAAACACCGTACCAAGTCAAAGAGTGTCACATAAAATGGAACAGAGGAAGTATTAGTTTAATCTATTTTAAACTGACAAGAATGAGAAAAATCAAATCAATTACTTTTAATACAAATATGTTAATTGTTTATGAATACATAAAGTAATAATTGAATAGTCAGAAGTTAAATAATTAATTGATTAAAATTTGATGTGAAAAAAGACTCCTCAAGAAATAGTTTCAATGTTTACAACCTAAAAAAACTGATATTTTTCTTTTTAATTTTTTTATATTACATACTTTTCTTAGGAAAATATTTTATAATCAAAGTTTTAGTTAATTTTAAAGTCTCAATATTAAAATAATAATAATAATAATATTTGTTTTTCCTTTCTTTTCCTTCATAGTGTAGACAATTCTTTATATAGAATAGTCTTAAATCAAAAGTGAATTCTAAATATTAAAAAATTATAATCCAAAAGTGAATCTTGAAAAAAAAAATTAAATAAATAAAAAATAAAATAATAAATCAAGAAAAATAGTGAAAAAATAATTTTGTCTAAAAATAAAGGATAAAAAGTTTAAACAATATTTCTAAAGGTCTTTACGCTTTTAACGAAGGGCATATGTCTAGTTAAGTCACGAATGACTTATTTGAGCTTAATAAAAATACAAATTTACAACAACCAGAATATTCATAGAAAATTAAGTTTAAAAAGTTAAAGAGAGAAAACACACGCGCGCACACACAAAGGCACACCCCTCTTAAGACTTTAATAGAAATAAAATAATATAGATGGAAAAAGAAAATATAAAAAACAAAAACTACCTAAATGGGTTTATTTTTGAAAAATAATAAAATAATCATCACCAATTCCGTAGAGTAGCAAAACTAATTAACTAGCTTGGAATACGTGGTTGATTTACTTTTAAGAAATAACAAAGTGATCATCAGTAGTTGAAATTACTAAGGCATCATCACTGAAGAATTGCATTTTAGTGAAATGTAAATATTTCAAGAAAACTGCTGAAATGTAATCAAAACTTACGTCGGGACATGGAGAATGAAATGGAAAGTCTTGCAAAATACAACTATTTTCAATGAGTTTAACTTTTTTTATAACTATTTAGAGATGGACCAAAGAAGAATAGAAAATAATCAAACACCACAAGGCGTGTAACTTCATCTTAAACTGAGGATGTGACCTTATAGCACAAACCTGTGTTCAATTTATAAGCATTTCTTGTTTCCTTCAAACAAACTTAAGAATTTTTACAACACCTGACGAGTCCTTAGTGATCTGAATGATGAACAACAAAATCAGAAGAAGTTTGCTATATTGTAACATCAAGTAGAGACATTTGCATAGTGTGAATTTGAGACTTTGAGTGGGAGAGAAATGAAATGTTGGGAGAGAAAAATGAAGTATTTTTATTCCATCCCAGTTCTGTGTACAACAAGTGTGTATATATATGCATACACCTAATCACACATTATTTACAATGTAGCTTCACCTCATGGGATTAGCTCCCAAGACTAATCTCAACTAATCCTAATTAATTAGTACAACTAATCATCTAACTAATTAATTGAATTAGCTAACTAACTCAGCTAACTAACAGATTAGTTAACTTCTCTAATACTCCCCCTCAAGCTGGATATATTGAAGAGATTCAATAATCCAAGCTTGCTCAATAAGAAGTCATGTTGTGTTCTTCCTAATGCTTTGGTGAGCAAATCAGCCTGCTGATCCTTAGTGTTGATGTAGACAGTCTTGGTGAGCCCTTGTTGGATCTTTTCTCAATGAAATGACAATATATTTCTATGTGTTTTGTGCTTCATGGAAAACTGGATTGGCAGCAATCTGCAGTGCAGACTTCTTGTCACAAAAAATGAATGTTGGCCCTGTCAAATCCACATCTAACTCCTTGAACAAACTTGTGACCCATACAATCTCAGCTGTTAATGCAGCTAAACTTCTGTACTCTGCCTCTGTGGAGCTCCTAGACACTGTATGTTGCTTCTTAGACTTCCAAGAAATGAGGGAATCACCAAATTTCAGGACAAAACCAGTGACTGATCTCCTTGTGCTAGGGCATGCAGCCCAATCTGCATCACAATATCCATTCAGCTGAGGCTTCTGATTGGAACTCATAAGCAACCCCTTTCCAGGTGCCATCTTGATGTATCTGATTACTCTCAATGCAGCCTTCCAATGTGACACTTTGGTCTTTGCATGAACTGACTCAGCAACTGAACTGCAAAAGCTATGTCTGGCCTTGTAATGGTGAGATAGAGTAGTTTGCCAACCAACCTTTGATACCTTGAAATGTCCTCATATACAGTGTCTGGATCAAACTCAACACTAGTCAATTTTTGATTGCATTCCAATGGTGTCATGCTAGCTTTGGCATTTCCTAGACCTGCGACATGCTTCAGCTATCAGTTCAAGTGCATATTTCCTTTGATTCATGAATATGCCCTTGCTTGATCTCATGAACTCAATCCCTAGAAAATATTTAAGCTCACCCAAGTCCTTGATCTTGAAGTGACTATGTAAAACATGCTTGGTCTCTTCTATCAATTTTGCATCATTCCCTGTGAGTAATAGATCATCAACATACACTAAGACTATCACTATTCCACCATCCCTTTTCTTTGTGAATAAAAAATAGTTTAGATGGCTTTGTGAGTAGCCTGAATGTAGCAGCTGCTTCAGTCAACTTGGCATTCCATTGTCTTGAAGCCTGCTTAAGTCTATATAGAGATTTTACCAGCTTGCATACAAGATTTTTTCCCTTCTCAGCACTGTAGAACCCTTTGGGCAGCTCCATATATACTTCTTCAAGAAGATCTCCTTGTAGAAATGCATTGAAGACATCCATCAGAAAGATGTTCCAGTTCTAAGTAGCAGCCAATGCTATGATAGATCTAACTGTTTCCATCTTTACAATTGGAGAGAATGTCTCTTGGTATTCAATTCCCTCAGTTTGGCTGTATCCCTTGGCTACTAGTCTGGCCTTAAATCTATCAATCTGACCATTAGCTTTGTATTTGATCTTGTACACCCATTTACAGCCAATAATGTTCTTTCCTTCAGGTAGTTTAACTATTTTCCAGGTTCCATTTTCTTCTAGAGCCTGCACTTCCTGCTGCATAGCATGTATCCACCTGTTGTCCTTGACTGCTTCCTCAAAAGTTCTAGGTTCAACCTCTGTGGAGACCATAGACAGGTAGGCTTTGTACTTGGATGATATGTTGTCATAGGAAACATAATTACTCTGAGAGTGATGATGAGTTCTAGTTGTCTGAGTCACATAATCCTTCATCCAAATAGGAGGATGAGAGTTTCTAATGAACTTCCTAGCTGGAATTTCCTCAGTTCTTCTAAGCACCAATTCAGTTGTAGCAATGGAATCATCAGAATGATCAGCAGATCTTTCATTAGAAGCAACATCTGGTCCTGGTAGATCATCATTCATGACTATAGGATCACTTTTCAGGTTTGCATCAGCTGCAGAAATAGGCACAGACAGCTCTCTATCTTCATCACATATAAGGAAATCATCTGATACTGCAATAGGCTCAGTATGGAATAGTGGCTTCTGTCTGTTGAGCACTTGTCTGAAAGGAAATACATCTTCCTTGAATATAACATCTCTGCTGATGATGAGTTTTCTTTGAGATAAATTGTACAACAGATACCCTTTCTGAGTTGGTGAATATCCCATCAGTGCACAAGCTTCAGCTCTAGGAGAAAACTTGTCCTGCTTGATCACTTTGGTTGCATAACACAAGCAACCTATAATTCTTAATTGATCAATGTTTGCCCTGTGACTATGAAACTGCTCATATGGAGACTTACCCTTCAAAACTGGAGTAGGGAGTCTGTTGATCAAGTATACAACATACAACACACACTCTCCCCAGAATCTGATAGGAATGTTACCTTGAAACCTGATTGCTCTAGCCATCTCAACTATATACCTGTGTTTTCTTTCAACCACTCCATTCTGTTATGGAGTATATGGACAACTACTTTCATGAATAATACCAAGAGACTTCAGCAAATTAGAGCACTCATTGTTGAATAACTCAATTCCATTATCAGTCCTTATCTTCTTAACATTTCTATTAAACTGAGTTCTTACTAATGTCAAAAATGATTTCAAAACTGAAAACACATCATTTTTCAATTTCAGTAGATATAGCCAATATATTCTTGAATGATCATCAACTATGGTTAGAAAAAATCTGAAACCATTATGAGTAGCAATCCCGTAGGGTCCCCACACATCAAGATGAACCAAGTCAAAAACAGCTAGTGCTCTAGACATACTCAAGTGAAAGGGTAATCTAGTCTGTTTGGCAAGTGGACAAACAGAACACTTACTACATTCATCATTATCACTGAAACTATTATCTATGAGCATATGTTGTAACACTCTTATAGAAGGATGCCCTAGTCTGTTATGCCACAACAGCTTGTCGAAACTGGAGTGTTGTGTCATCAACACTGTTTGATTTCTTTTGCTCTCCTCATATTGCATTGCAGTAGGAAGGTAGTATAGTCCATCAACCTCTTTACCAATCTCCTTCACCTTTCTACTGAAGAGGTCCTGAAGCACAAAGAACTCAAGGAAAAAATTAACTGAGCAATTTAATTGCCTTGTCAATTTAGACACTGAAAGTAAATTATGCTTGAATGCAGGGACCACAAACACATTTTCTAATACACCTCCATCAACTGTGCAGCAAGAACCAGTGTGTGATACTTGTGCAGTCTCACCATTGGGCAAATGCACCACTTTATTGGCACAATTAGATACATGACAAATCTTATTTAGCTTGTATGTCATGTGACAAGTGGCAGCTGAATCAACTATCCAATTTCCCTCTTCATTCTCAACCTTTATCTGTGTGCTATCATTATTTACAGATAAAACATTGGATATGGTTATCATACCTGCCATGTTTGCCATGTTATCTAGCTCCTTGCTTGAGCTTGATCTTGCTTCTTCTTTCTTCAACATATGTAGAATCCTATTGTACTGTCCTGGAGTAAAGACAGGTTGTGTGATGATTGGGCCATACTCCATGTTCTTTTCCTTCATCATAGGAAGGACAGGAGCAAACTCATCCCTCAGGTCCATCTCATCTTTGGAAGTGGCTACATGATTCACCTGCATTCTGTTATTCTGCATCACATTAGGTCCTGATTTCTTCTTGAATTTCCAATCAGTTGGA
>JAABOM020057896.1:0-14570 GCA_011800125.2 Solanum clarkiae
ATTTTTTCTGTTAGGGTCTTTTAAAATATTTTATTGGTTTCCTAATTATCCGTAAAATTAGGTGGCGACTCTGTTTTTCGTTTAAAATTTAAAAAAAAATTGGTTTTTCTCAAAATAATTGAGTTTTAAACTGATTTTTCATTTCTTTTAAGAGTCGGTCATTTTTCGGCGTAACAATTGGTAAACACGATAAAAATATACTTTCTCGAGGTTTGGCACTAGTTATCATACATGTCTATCAATTTTGCAGCTGATAAATTGTAGCGTCAAAGACAGTCTATTTGTTTTTACAAAAAAAAAATATCTACATTTTTAATCGTCATTTCACATACATAGAGAAAACAACATAAAGAAACATATTTCCTTAAGAATTTGGACTTCACAAAGGTGCAAAATATTTCATGAATTTTATTAACCTCCATCAGTGTGAAAATTAAAATAAATTAAATATGAAAGCATAAATAAAAGAAATTTATTAAATAGGATTTTATATATATTACGATAAAAGCACTATAGTTTGAAGTATCAATGATCTTTTAAAAAATTGATTTATTGACCGAATCAAATGGATTGTTAGATTTCTTTTAATAAACTAAAAACTTTTTTATATATAAATATATTATTTTACCAAATAATCTTTTAATTTTATAAAAAATAAATCAAAAAGGACTAAACTATACTGAATATATTTAAGGATATCTTTAAAAATATAAACAGGTTATTAATAACCAAATTTTAGGCTAAACTATTAATAACTCTACTTTTTTAATTTATATAATGAGGGACATTCTATATTAAAGGAGTTATTTTAGTGATTTTTTTTGTAGTTTATTGTATAGTTTAATTTTATTATTTGCTTGGATTATGTTTAGGCAGTAGTACATTTTTTCCTAGTAAATTGGTTCTATTTATAAATAAACTAGTTACAAAAACTCGTGCTAGCATTGGTCCAATATAAATTATTTTTTGTCTCAATTTATGTGACAACAATTAATATTTTTTATATTTTAAAAAGTTTTAAGTTATTAATTACTGAGACCCATAGGACATTTTATTTGCTACTTATTTTGTTTTAATTTATGTTGCACACTTGAACATATAAAATTATGAGAGTATATCAAACTTTTATTTATTAATATGCCTAAACTTCTTGGTTTAATTATATTATTATATTTTTTATAATATATTTCTTTTTAAGATAAATATAATCATTAAAATATTATTAAAATAATTATTTAATTTTATTTGTCCAGTTTAAAAAGGAAGACACAATTTTTGATTTTATATTATACATAATTTGTTAATATTGAGACAAATAAATTAAAAAGGAATAAAGAAATTCTAATTTAAAAGTGAATCTTGAAATTAAATAAATAAAATATAAAATAATGAATTAAGAAAAACTGTGAAAAGACGATTTTGTTTAAAACAGAGTATTTAAATGAAGGGCAAAAAGTTCAAACAACATTTATAAGGACCTTCACGCTTTTAATGACGTGCCTGCTTGAGTTGTCTGCTTCATCTTATACATCATGTGGTCCATAAAAATATTTCGTGTATTTTTTATTTAATCTTTTTAAAAGAACTACTTACTTTAACTATGATTTTACAATATTACCCCTAATAAATAATTTCCCTAGCGACTTCAACTATGATTTTGTTATATTACTTCGATCAATTATTTTAAGTTAGGTGAATACTGAAATTATGATAAAATAAATTTCTCTTTGAACTGAGCAAATAAAGTTAAATAACTATTATAATGTCTTTCCGTGATTATATTTGTGTCAAAAAGGAAGTACTACAAATATTCATATATTATCTTATTATATAAGATGGAGCTGGGTAGCCAAGCGAGCACCTCTTCATTGACGTATCTACTTGAACTACCTGCTTTCTCTTATACATCATAAAAATATTTTATAGATGTTTTAATTTTATATTTTTAAGGCAG
This sequence comes from Solanum clarkiae, assembly GCA_011800125.2. Lineage (NCBI taxonomy): Eukaryota > Viridiplantae > Streptophyta > Magnoliopsida > Solanales > Solanaceae > Solanum > Solanum clarkiae. Next base: position 1,955 of record JAABOM020057896.1, read on the forward strand.
TTGCTTGCTTTAGCTACTACTTCAGCTAATAAATAATTTCCTAGTTGATTAAGCTCTGATTTCACTATATCACCCCGATTTATTATTTTAAGTTAAGTACCTATGATAAAATAAATTTCTCTTTGAACTGGATAAATAAAATTAAATAACTATTTTAGTATCTTCTCATGATTATATTTGTGTCAAACATGATGTACTACAATCATTAAATTTAAAACTTAATTAATATTAATAATATATTTATTGGATATTAATTTTATATTTAATGAGAAAATTTAATAGCGTTTAATTATATCGTTAAAAATAAATTTATGATATTTGATCCATGCGTTGCATGGAACCTCTAAATTTGGGTCAACTAATGTTTAAATAAGGTCAATCACAAAGTCAAGTGCTACTTAAGAAATATTTCATATAAGCTACTGGAACAAATAGTTTTGATCCATGCGTTGCACGGAAACTCTAAATTTGGGTCAACTAATGTTTAAATAAGGTCAATCACAAAGTCAAGTGCTACTTAAGAAATATTTCATATAAGCTACTGGAACAAATAGTTGAGAGTGTAGACTTTTTTCTTTCATATAGGGTGTGTTCGGTAGGGAGGGAAATATTTTTCAGAAAATATTTTTTATTTTTTTTATGTTTGATTTTAAATGTTTTAGAATTTTTTTTTCAAATCAACTCATTTTTTCAAATTTAAGGAAAATGACTTTCTTCCAAAATTAAAGAAAAAAATTTCCAAAACTCTTATTCAATTTCAAATTGATCTTTTTATCCCATCCATACCATGATCCTCTTTCCATAAAATATAAATATTATTATTTTAAAAATTGAGAAAGACTTAAAATACTCTTGAACTATTGAAAATGGTACAAAAAAATCTCTTCATCCACCTATTGATCCTAAAAAACTTTTTCCGTATACCTTTTGACCATAAAATGCTCGTGTTATCTACCTTTGGCTAAAACTCTCTTTGATGAAAGTTGATTGTTATGAGAATGGTTGCGTGTTATACTATAAAATATATTATTAAATAAAGCTAGAATATATTGAGTGAGTACTCTTGGACGACCAAGGGTAACTTCTGTAACTTTGCCTTGTACCACCTACTAACGTAGTCCGCCTGGTTTAACCCCACTTTTACACGCCCTTTCACATTTCTCTTTTTCTTCACTTCGCTCACCACTTCTCTGCTTTCCACCTCCTGCTCTATCTTCGCACCTCTCCTTCTAAATTGTTCCTACCATATTTTGCAGAAAGATAAAATATTGCTCTCCCTTCGTCAGGAGATCTGGAATACCAGCTATTCGTGAGAACAATGGAGGTAGGCCTTCTTTTTCCTTTTTCAAAATCTGCAAATGGCCCTCTAGTTTACAGAACATGTAATGCTTGTTGATCGAATTAAATACTCCAAATCTAAACTTTTATGCTCAAATCTTAGCGTTGTTGTTGCCGTTTTTGCTTGACTTGTTCTATTGTTAAATCTTATACTCTAATTTTGCCCTAGATTGGGTTAATTCTTCTCTGCTCTTCTCTGCCCCGGGCAATTTTCGTCATCAGGCAAATGAAAATACAACCATCAACGTATGTGCTCTTGCCTGCATCATCTAACAAAACGGGTATAAAATTGATATTTACTCTTCCCCATATGAATCACAAGAAAATATAGCATAAGATATATAGAAAAAGAAGCTCAAATATGGCCTCTGGTGCATTCAATTTCTTTCCATACCATCTTGGGTTCTATTTTGAATTGTAAGTAATTTAAAAGTGGATACTCTAATTGCAAGACTTGCATAATACAAAATACCTAAAATATGTCGGCAAAGTTTAGAATCGGCAAGGTTGTATTGATGAAAATCTTGCTATTTGTTGCAGGCATTATACTTTCTCATATTATTGGTCACAAAATTTATCTCTTTGAGGTTATCATGTAGAACTGACCCTTCGTACTATAACAGTTACACTAGCCGTTGTACCAACAAACCATAGAAGGGAGATCAACTAACTAACCAACAGCCAAAACCCACGAAATATAAGGTCACTGAATTTAACAAAAGAATAGACTCGATTTCTAACTCTGGGTAACATCGAATGCTGGTTAAACAAGTAAATGCAACTCCTCACTCTCTGTTCCTGTTACTTTTCTTATGCACACTTTCGTCACAAGGCATTCAACCTAGAATCTTTATATGACATCAAAATATCTATATGTATATGGGATAGAAATTTGTTGATATTGTGGACCGTGTAGACATGATCGACAAAATAAGAGTGGATCTTCAAAATGGAGTTTGAACAATGGCTACATTGTCGCCAGGGATAAAGCTAAATTCCTTCTCTGAGGCATATGATGTATAAACTGAAATTAGTCAGCTTATCTTTGTCTCTTTTGTTCATTGCAAATAACTCTCTTCTACGACTTACCTACAAAGTTTGTGCCCAGGCTTGTAACTTTTTGTTACTTCAAAGCTTTAGTTGACTTTGTAATTTTAATTTGAACATTTGATACCTTAAAAGTAAATGCAACTGCAATAAACTTCTTACCAGAAACTATTCATAGAATGCATATTCATGACTTAGGTTTGGACAGTGTAGGATGTATGCAAATACCCGATCTCTGTGGTGGTAGTGAGATTGTTTCCAAAAAAACTCTCAACTCCAAAGAGAAGTTTTTGAATTTTGTAATCTCAATTAGTAATGCCACAAGCAATGTGTTGTCAAAAGAGAACTTATTTTGAAAATGAAGAATCTATCAAGCATAAAGCTGTATTAGCTCTTTTGAGGTGTTCTTTTTTTCTTTTTTCTTTTCATTCAATATCTCTTTTCAACTTTCACTTGAACTAATAATAGAGTTGATGTTTTGTATATTGTATTTTATAACACTAACTACAAAATGTAAGAATTCCCTTCAGGTACATGCCTTATAAACATACAATCAACAGCATATATTCCTCCATTTATGATTTTTAGGTTCAATAAGCGGTGACACTTTCAAGTTCATTTATCTCTATCCATCTCTTTCTCTTTGCTTAATTAAGCAATATTTTACTTTGGAATAATTTATTTTATGTATTGATCTTTTTGCTTGCTTCGTTATATCATTGTTTTTTATTTTTTGGCTTGAACATTTGAGGTGTTCAGTAAGATTGTTGTTAAAAAGTTTCCGATGTAGATATTCTGAAAGGTGTTCATCATAAGACTGCAATAGTTTTGGTGGAAAATGAGCAATGACTTGACCTTCTATGGGATTTTCAGCCCCTTTGCTCTATTGTTTGGCCAGTTGTTTCATGCCACAGTTTTTAAAGTTTTTTGCTTGATAATCTAAAATGCTCTAGTAAGATTTTGTTAGAAAAATTGTGATTTTTAGACACTTGAAAGGTGTTCTTCAGTAGATTGCATTAAGTTGACAAATCATGAAAGATCCAAACAACCAATAAAAACAATCGAACTCGACAAATGTTGTTTCTCAGTAGCTCGAGCTTTAATGGCACAATAGCTCGTCTCTAGAGTAGGACTAGCTAAGAACATAGTGTAGCTCACCCAAGATGACCTTCACATGATATGCTTCGTCTTTTTAGTGCTTAAAAAATTGAGCGTTCCAACATATTGTGGACATAGATCTGGTACATATTCTACTCTTTGACCTTAATATGAATACTTTAAAGTAATCTTAATTTTCTTCTCTCTTTTTCACATGCTTAAGAGGTGAAGATTGAATCAAGATTAATTGCAAGCTACGTGTTAACACATTAAGAAATCTTACTTTTCTTAGTTTAGGAGTAAAATTTAGTATATATATATTTTTTGTTATTGGACGCATTTTACTTTTCTTTAAGGAGCTTGTAATGAGAAATTATGTTAGTATAACTTTTGTTGTTTTTAATTGTATGATCGTAGGTACTTTATTATTTTATTTCCAATTTTTATAAATTTTTTTTATAAAATTCTAATTTTAAAAAATAATGGGTGTTCCATGAAATGTTTATAGTTAGTGACAAGATTTTAACTTCAAAGGACAAACTTTTAGCAACAATTAAATCAAATTGTGTAAGACAAATATTTTTATCACAATATAAATTAATTTATTGTCATGATCCAAGCCTAGGCTTAGGCGTGACACGGTGCGTGGGGAACTCGAAGGGACAACAAGCAAGTGTCTTAACATATCATTACATACCCTTGGTCGCGGAAGCAAGAAAACAACAATAAGAGATAGTAAGTAGGGATAATCGGGGCTAAAGGACAACTTTCATATTATAAACAATCAAGAGAGAGTCAAAGCTCATAGACTAATACATAATATGTCCAACAACACCTCTACTATGTAGATAAGAGTGGGGGCCAAGATGAGCAACCGTGCTCACCTTCGTAGTCAAGTCATACATAAAAGAAATATAGTCTTAGAACATAGCATGAGATCATATATGTCGTCCCTAGAATGGGGGACTCACCAACAAGCTTGGGAGAAATCGTACTAGTCACATGGAGGAGGATGCTCAAGTGGGACTCCGGTTCCTACATGGTGACATTGTATAAGCATAGAGTATGCGTTAATACGTTTGAATGTACTAAGTATGTAGGATAAAATACATCAAGAGATAAGTGACATAATCGAAATGCATAAGCATGGGCAATGAATGATATATAACAATATGGCATGCATGTGAGATGCTTGCAGTAAATCATGGTTATATAGAACATAATACATGTATAACAAGTGACCATTATTAGTGATATCCAAGGCCTACCACCTCATTGGAGAGGCGAATGAGGTACAAACCCCTGAATTGGTTGATGAGGTACAAATCCCCCAATATGGTTGATGAGGTACAAACTCCTCAACATGGTTGATGAGGTACAAATCCCCCAACATGGTTATCAAGGTACAAACCCCTCAACATGGTTGCATGGGCCTACCACCTCCCGAGCGAGGCGATCGAGGTACGAACCGCTTAACATGGTTACTCGGTACTACAACCTCCCGGGTGAGGCTTGGTCATTTCTCCATGCTATATAGATAATATCATATACATATATTCCTTTCATCATCATATAGTGATTCAACTCATAAGACATGCATTGGGCCTTCAATTCCTTAAGAAATTATAACCAGACATTTTATCAAATACTTGGCGGGTGTGTAGTGCTAGTGTAAAACCATGCAATTCAAGAGTGAAATCATGTAACAACATTTAGTGTAAAATCATCAATAGATACTTGGTAACAGACTCAATCAATATAAATCAAAACTCTTCATCAAATCTCAAAATAAATATTGATTTCATAGCTCAAAACATGCTAAAGCAATCAAAACTTTATGAACCCCAACATAGTGTGCAGTGAAATTCATAATAAGTAAGACCTACGAGTAAATCAACTTTAAATCATGCAATTTTAAGTAAACGGATGCTTGGACATCATGGATGAAAAGAACCCATGAAAGAAACCCACATACCTTAACCTTGGAGAATAGCTTGATGAAGATTGGATATGAAGACTTGAAGCTTGAATGAGAACCTTACGATCCGGATGAGTTTTGAGATTTGAATTTAGGGTGAAATATGAGTCTAAGTGTTTGAGTGAGTATTGGGGAATGTCTTGTGTGATATGAGGATGAAATATGGCTAAGTATAAGTATTTTAACGCATGAGAATACTTAGGCCCAATACCCACAAGCCTTGGACCGAGATAAAAATCATTGCAACAAAATACATAGGTCCCCGTCTGGTCCACAACACAGACCTGTCGTGGAGGCCAAATTTAGCCAGGTCCATGATGGTTGCGCGTCGCGGCACTGTCACGGATCGATTCTAGAAATCAAAATTTTGAAAAAATGAAATTGCGATTCATTTGCTCTGAAATTGGGATTAGACCTATTTCTCACTCAATTTGACTCCCTGATCAAGAATATGAAGTCAGATTTTTGATATCATGCACAAATTTTGATATATAGAAACTACAATTTCGGGCACTTTCGAGGCACATTTTCGGACACTTCTTGGAGTTGTTTGAATATCTCTCCCGTGGGAACATTCATCCCCAAATGTCAAAGAAACGTATATGAGTGATGTAAACATGACAATTTTAGCCCACATAAGGATGCAACAATGCACTTAAACATCATTTCAAAAAGATCTCAAGATAAGTGTAAAATCATCATGAACTTTTCAATTAAAACATGAATGTATGCAATGACATGAGGGCTGAACTTAATACTTGAGATCATATAGGGGACTTAGATTAATATCTTAGGCTTGAGTGAAGTAGAATAGATAAGGATATCACTTTTGCATGTCTGCTTCGGTCTCCCAAGTAGCACTTTCAACTTGTTGATTCCTCCAAAGGACTTTTACGGAAGCCGCATCCTTGTTCCTCAACCACTTCACTTGTCTATCCAAAATATGAAACAAACCCTCTTCATAGGTCAAATTATCTTCAGCAACACCCACAATATCAAGAGGCACAATAACATTAGGGTCTCCCACAGATTTCCTCAACATGGATACATGAAAGACTAGATGAACCAAATCCATCTTACTAGGCAATTCCAACTCATAAGATACCTTGCCAATTCTCTTTATTACCCTGTAAAGATCCACACATCTTGGACTCAACTTCCCCTTTTTACCAAAACGAACCATAGGGGTGACACCTTCAAATAAACCTAATCACCAATTTAAACTCAAGATCCCTTCTCCTCACGTCGGCATAGGACTTTTGACGACTTTGGGCTGTTTTCAACCTTTCTCTAATCGTCCTAGCCTTGTCAAGAGCCTCCATAACCAGATCTGGACCCAATAATGCCATTTCTCTAACTTTAAACTACCCAACCAATGATCTACAACGCCTACCATAGAGGGCCTCAAAAGCAGCCATACCAATGCTAGAATGAAGCTATTGATATAAGCAAACTCAATCAATGGAAGATGATCATCTAACTACCTCTAATCTCTAATACACAAGCCCTAAGCATGTCCTCAGGGGTTTCGTAGAAATTTTTAATGTTCCATAGTATTGGACCAAGTGCTGCAGATATGGACTACGAGAGAAAAATACAAGTCGTTGGTCAGACAACGACCCGTGAAGATGTGTCATAGCAGTGAAGTCCAAGATACAAGAGCTAAACACGAAACCCCGATTACAACTCGTGACCTAAGCTATGAATCGTAATTGTAAGTCATAGGGTCCATCGACTAGTTTTTCTAATTATTTTAGGGAATTATTTGTCAATACTATAAATAGTAAATATTAGGTAGTTAAAAAATGTTTTTATAATTTTTCATAGATTACAACAGAGGATAGAGTAGAGAGCAAAAAATTAGAGTATTTTGAGGGTTTTAGTTTTGGAGAGTAAATTTTGGAGAAGAGATTCATTTGTAGATTCAAATCATCTTTAAATCTTGTGATTTTCAATACAAATTGAGTTTTCTTGTTCTTCAATTTTTTTGGGCAAGTGATTAACCATGTCTTCTCTATTAATAGTTTCTTTATTTGCTCAAAATATGAGTAGTTAAATCCACAACTTGGGGTTGTAGGAACCGTGAGAATCAACTTTGAAAACTCAGATTATTTGCAATTCTTAGAATGGGTATTTGCATGTATTAATCAAATATCTTCATTTTGAATTTTTTCTAGTGGTGGTCAACATCAGAATTCGCCTAGTGTTACCTTCCAGAACCAGGTGGTAATGAATAGGAAAGGTGATTGGTTAACATGATTCGATGATGTGTTCTCGTCTAGTCAATAGAACTAGACCAAGGGGAGGTTGACTGAGAGTATGGGTAATGGTTAATTTAGCACACTATGGAAATGGGCTAAGTTTCATAGTGAAATTTGACCTTCACCTTTGACCAATGGGTTGGAAGAACTTCAATTACCATCATGCATGCAATATTCTAGTTGAGAATTGTGATATTTGGGATGTTGAGTTAGTGAATCATGGGGAACACAATACCCAAGTTGCTTTCCATTATTGATTGTCTTCCATTTTAGCTAATTTAGATTAATTTCTTATCAATCATTGCAAACCTACCCCCTTTTTGGGAATTGAGTTAGTTAATATTTGAATTGTTTATTAATGAACAAATTTGTAAAGTATCGTATTCCCTCTAGGATTCGACCCTAACCTTGGTTAGGTTTATTACTTTGACGATCGCTATGACTTCAAAAGAGAGGTGTATCTTGAGTGTGATCAAAGAAAAATGGCGCTGTTTCGGGCAAATACGACGAGATTTTGATTTGGATTCACTAGTAGTATAATTCAAGTGTTAATTTCTTAGTTGTCTTGTATTTTACTCTTATTTTTGTTCTTGTTTGTTTAGTTTCTTTGCAGGGTATACTAGGTATTGTATTGCCAATACAAGGAGTCAAGGCATTCCCTTACCTCCAATTGACTTAGAGATCCAATGGGTTACAAGAGGAATGGCTCAAGAAAACACTAACATTACAGGAGCTATTGTGTTGTCGCCTCTACCGGTCGACTCAAAGTTCACTATTTCTAGTGAGCTACTCCAAATGTTGCAAAACCGTGCTTTGTTTCGGGCCTACTGTCGGAAGATCCACATGACCAACTGCACAATATTGCATATGTTTGCAGAAGTGTAATGGGAACACAGTCTATGGATGTTATGGGACTTCATGTCTTCCCATTGTCACTTATAGGCAATGTTGCGTTGTGGTTATCTGAACTTCCACAAGGTGTGATCACTAGTTGGGTGGAGTTGCATAGAGCTTTCTTAGTAAGGTTCTCTATTAGATCAAATAGGTTTAAGCTGAGGGACCGAATCATTAGCTTTCAGCAATTCCATGGTGATTTGCGCATTTTGACATGGGAGTAATTCAAAGGATGCGTGAGGAGTGCTTCGGACCATGGCATTTCAGACACAACACTAGTAGCGAGTTTCTATTGACCACTGTACCCAGATAATCAAGCATATGCAGATGCTCTTATGGGAGGTTTAGTCTTAGGAAAAACCATTTGTAGAAGTTGGTGAATAGTTGGACAAATTGGCTAATATTCACCGTGTGTGTAGACATATACGTGAGCAACCAAGTAGTTATATAGATAACTCTCATAGGAACTCTGAACAAGTAAAGATAAATGCAGAAATCTTCCACATGCTTGAGCAAAACAAATCAGATCTAGAGAGGCTAATGAAATAGAAGCAAGATGTAAACACTCCAGGGGGTAATTGGGGAAGCCACCACACCAAGGATACAAGCCATGAGGAAGAGAGTGGGAGGAGCAGTTGGTTCATGCTATCGCACCATCATTATAACGGAAATGGAAGTTCTAGAGTTGAAGATATGCTTGCCCAGTTGGTAGAAAAGGCAAACACACAAGAGGGGATGTTAATAGAGATCAAGTTCGATATTATCAAAATAAAATACAAGGTTGATCAACATTCAATGGCAATTCAACAGCTTAATAACCAGTTCGAACTTGTATCAGCACAACTGGAGAAAATTCAGAGTAGCATGATGAAAGTGGAAAAGTCTAGTGACAAAAACTCCCCAAATCTTGGGGAATTCAGAGTACTCAAGATGTCTAAGTCGTGCCGCAACAATAAATCAGGTGCTACTTGGGAGGCAACCCAAGGATTTTTGATGTTCTAGCATAGTTTTGAGTTTATTTTCATATGTTGAATTTTGAATTGATTGTTTTTTGTGTTTTGATTGTTATTTTTGACTTTGGGTTTGTGGCATCCACGGTGGAAGTGCATATTATCACGATTATATAGGTTCAGGACAATGATTTCAGGTTTTGCTGAGATTGCATCTAATGCAGTCTCTACGACTAGACTTACGAGATGTGTTGCACTTTTCAACTCGTAATCCTATCTCGCATAGAGTTACAGTGAGCAGGTTAAGTGTGCACTCCATCTACGAGCCAACATTACGACTCATAGTCCAAACTATGAGTCGTGAGTGGGATTCATGCAACCCAGGTATGTTTCTGAATTTTCTAAGTGTTGAAGCAATCTTCGAGACTAGGACATACGAGTTGTAGACCAAGCTACGACTCGCAGTCGAGGTTTCATAGACCCACTTAGTGAATTTAAAGCGTTGACCTGGTAAAGTATAAAGGGGGTCAAAATTACTTTGACCCCATTTTTACCCTAATTACTGACATATTGCCCCAATTTCTTTCACCCATCATTTTCTGACCATTTTTCTGGTGCCCCAACTCCATTTTTGCTAAGAAAATTCGGCAAATAGGGTTTTTGAGCAATCATCTCATTTTTCTTCCTCAAGTTCATCTACATACATGGTAAGTTTCTTGGTTTAGTTTTGACTTCTAAATTTACCTTGTTTTTGAAAGTTTTGAGTTGATGAATGTGAATGAGTTGGTGTGTGGGCATTTGATTCTTGCTTGAATGTGAATTGTCAATGAGAGACTAGGGTGTCCATGAACTGAATTGAGTGTTCAAGCCCTAAGTGAAGTGCTAAATCCTTGATATTGTAATTGAATACTTATGATATTATGTTCCTTGTTTGATTGAATCGTTGTTAATGGGTTATGAATGTAAATTGATTTTTAGTTACACAGGAATGTGATTATGTGTGGGCTATATTGACTTAGTTGGAATCATAGGGTGATTGATGCTTGTGTTGTACCAGTTGAACTATACCCCAAGAGATCTTGAATGTGATTACGTGATTTTTGTGTGCGACTTGGTGGGTGGTGATATAGGTACATGTTTTAATGAATTTTGGAACGAATGATATTATTGGGTATTGATTGCTAAATCCTATTCGACAGGGTAGATTTGTTTTGAAATCAAGCTTGAGGTACGGGTTAATTTGTGCTTAACATATGAGGTCTAGAGGAAAGACCATACGGTCGATATATAAGGATCCCCTGGTGATTGCTGATATATTGAGCCGTCTCCTAGGACTGGAGGACACAATGACACGACATGGTGTCAAGTGGTGGACAGATAAGCTTGGATGATATACCTCACTTATAGTGTAAGAGTTCTATACAACTTATGTAGTCACCATTCTTCGTGATCTTCCTAAGGGGAAGAAACCTCTCACACAGCTGAGATTGAGAGAGCTACTAGTGAGAGGGCGGCGGGCCAATGTTTTAGAGAAGATGATCCGCCATGTACTTTTTGGTCTCGAGTACCGAGCTCTGAGATTGGTGGCTGAGTGATCCGCCATGTACTTTTTCGTCCCGAGTACTGAGCTCTGAGATTGGCGGCTGAGTTAGATTACAGATTAGGGTAGGCTACGGTATTAATTTCAAAGGATTCGGTACAAAGTACACAATTGTTGAGATGGGTGGCCGGTCACATTGCTGAGCGTGCTCCAGAGCCGGCCTGGGTAGTCACACATTCAAAGTCTATTGTGAAGTCGTCACTCTCTTTCCCCGCAAAGTATGTCGCATCTGACCTAAGCTAGCAAATAACATACTTACACCGGAGCGAGTGATATTGGTTGCTAGCCTCTTGGCTGGCTATGATATTTATTGGGCCTGAATCATAGCAGAGCAGATTCATGAGTCGGCGCTCAAGAGGGGCACTTGTATGCCATTTTTGATCTTGATCTACAGACTCTGCATCGCATCTAAGGTGAAGATATTGCATCATCGTGACCATATAGTATCGGCCCTACGCACTCTAGATCCCAACCTGATGATGGCTAATGAGAACCTTGTGGCACATCAGAGGACACAGCCTTCTCCTACACCTAAGATGTTTGCTCCAGAGCCACCACAGGAGGGCTCGACAACTGCTCTTACTAATACTCTAGCTGCTGCTACTGATGAGAGACCCCAGCAGCCTGAGACAATCATTGTTGAGATGGGTCCCATTGTAGCTATTCCTGCACCAGAGGTTACTACATCACAGACTCTTACACTGAACATGGTTCACGTGTCCGTGGTTTCTATTCAGGCTATGGCGCAACGTTTATCACGGAATGAGGCTCAGTTGTCTCGGCTCATTCAGTAGCTCAGGCCATGGGTCTGGCAGACTATTGCAGACTCAGAGGAGCGATGCATGAAATTCACCATATCTACTGTTCAGGAGTGTATTTCTATGGTGGATTCCCGCATTGATGCCTTTGAGGATCGGGTGTAGAAGAGGTTAGTTGAGCCCCGACCATCAGATCTGTCAGCCATACAAAAGGAGATTGCAAAACGTAGGGTTGACTTGACTTGACTTGACTTCTTCATTAACGGCGCCAATTATAGTTCCAGAGAATACACCCTCGGAGCCACTATTTGATCTATTTGCCAAGGAGGATATCACACAGCCTTCCCCTGGGAAGAGACCTCTTATGGAGGGTGATGAGACAGAGGAAAGAGATGTGCATCCAAAGATCTCCAAGATTAATGATGAGGAAGCAGAGGATGGGTTGGCCTTGAGGATATCGAGGCAAGAAGAGGATATTGGCCCATCTGCTTCGGCTGCTGCGTAGGCTACCCTGCAAGAGGGAGATGATCAGATGCAAGACAAGACTGGTGCCTAGGCACCAAGATATATTTGTTTTACAACAACAACAACATACCCCAGTGCCTTAAAAGGCTCCCGCTCATTGCGGGGTGAGGGGGGTCGGATGTACGCAACCTAACCCCTATGTTTAAAAACATAAAGCGGCTGTTTCC
>JAABOM020057897.1:0-14568 GCA_011800125.2 Solanum clarkiae
GCGTTGGTATGTTTGAATGTAATAAGTATATGGGATGCAATGTAAATAAGAATTGAGCATCATAATCAAAATGGATAACAATAGGCAATAGGCGTACTTATAACAATATGACATGCATGAACAATGCATAACTAAACATCCTTAAGTAATTCATGCTTATATAGAATATCATATGTATAGAAGAGATCAAACTAGATTTTCAAAGTACAAACCCCTTGGTAGGTTAGTGATGATAGCACCCATCACCCTAGTGTATGAGGTACAAATACCTCATCAAGGTCAGTGACTATAACACCTATCACCCAAGTGTGTGAGGTACAAACCCCTTATCAAGGTTAGTGATGATAGCACCCATCACCCTAGTGTGTGAGGTACAAACCCCCCATCAAGGTTTGTGATGATAGCACCTATCAGCCTAGTATGTGTGGTACAAACCCCTATCAAGGTTAGTGATGATGGCACCCGTCACCCTTGTAGTTGAGATGTTGACCCCTCAACTAGGTCATTCGGATCGGGCATGGTCTAATGCAACACTTTATATAGAATATATCACATACATAAGCTCATTTAATCATCATATATTCATTAATATCATATCTCATTCTTTGGACCTTCAAATCCTTAAGAAACCACATCCCAACATTTTATCAAACACTTAGAGGGTGTTTAATGCTAGTAATAAACCATGAAATATAAAGATGAAATCATACAAGAAAATCCATTGTAAAACCATCAATAAATGCCTTTCAACAACCTCTAAAAATATACATCAAAACCCCTCATTAAACCACATGATAGATCAAAGATTTATAGCTCAAAACATTGCAAAACAGTCACAACTTTACATAGCTTTAACATAGTGTGCAGTGAATTTCATAATATTCAACACCCATTTGTAAATCAACTTTAAGTCATGCAATTTGAGTAAAAGGAGGCTGGGTATAATGGGTTAAAGGAACCCATGAAAGAAATTTAGATACCTTAGCTTAGAGATAAAATTGGTGAAGATTGGAGATGGAGACTTGAAGCTTGAAAAAGAAACTTGAAGGAGAATCTTAGGTTAGGATGAGGGCTTAGGACTTGAATTTGGGAGGAAAAATATGGCTAGGTGTTTTAGTGAGTATAGGGAAATGTTTAGGATGATATGAGGGTGAAATTTGGCTAAGTATAAGTAAAAACATGTTTGGGAATACTTAGGCCCAAGACCCAAAATCCTTGGACTGAGATACAAATCACTGGCAACAAAATACACAGGTCTGCGTCTGGTCCATGATGTGGACCTGTCACGGAGGACAAAATAACATATGTCTGTGATAGCTGCACATCGCGGTACTGTCGTGGATCGATTCAGGATAAGAATAATTGTGAAAGTTAAAATTGTTAATATTTGCTCTTAAATCGGGGTTAGACTCTTTTTCACCTAATTTTTAGCCCTAATCACGAATATGAATTCGGATTTTTAAAATAACAAATAAATTTGAGATATATGGAAATTAAAATTTTGGCCATCTCGAGGCATGTTTTCGAGAACTCTTTGTGTTGGTTTCAATATCATGCACCTGTGTTCCTCAAATATGCTCCATCTTGCCTCCTCCCACATTTCGATCCCCATTGTCACCACTTTCACCCCTTTTACGCTTATGAGGACACTTCTTTATTGTATGGCCCATCTCCCCACAACAATAACAAACATTAGTACCTTTCAATCATGGGCCATCAAGGCCTCTACCACACCTTGGGAACCTAGCATAAGGCACCATACCACCTCTATCTCTCACTTTGGAACTTACACCCATTACGGGCCCTCATGGCCTCACTACCTCCTTTCTCACCATTAGAAGTCTCAGGAGCACCCACTCGTTGATTGACTTGAGTTGTCAATGTTGTCATTGCTTTGACCATTACCCATAGAGTATTACGAACCTCTGCATTTGACATATCTCCATCTTGGGTAGCTTGAGACATGTCCTAAAATGTAATGATTAGGGGTAAGCAATAAGCCCAAGGGGACCTAACTCTATCGCACGACATGGATCATGAAGAAGTGACACATTTGCTAGAATGCCTTATAGCCTCCTACTCACAGTTGTGGCACACAACACAACCATAAATAAGACTTTAATCAACACTGTCTATTGGACTCCGAGGATGTATCAACCTAGTGCTCTGATACCATCTTTGTCATGACCCAAGCCTAGGGCCTAGACGTGACCAGCGAATGGGAAATCCAAAGGAACCCCAAACAAGCCTCTAAGCATATCATTACACATCCTTGGTCACGGAAGCATTGTAAAACAACACAAGAAACTTAAACAAGGGGAATTGGGACTAAGGGAGAGAGATTAATACTTAAGTAACATGTAAAAGTTCGGAAAATAAGGGAAAGGGATTAAGGGGAAAACTTGCATAACATCATAATCAAGATACGAAGGACTCAAGGCTCATAATATAGATACATAGCATGTCCAACAACACCTCTACTGCATAGATAGGAGCGGGGGCCAAGTCAAAGCAACCAGGCTCATCCTTGTAGTCAAAATAGAACATAAAGAAGAGTGTCTAAATACTTAACAAGAGAAACATAGACTAGGGTCCCCGAAGTGGAGGACTCACTAACTAGCTTAAGTAGCACTAAAATAACCACGTGGAGGAGGAAGATGATCAACTTGGGCTCTGAATCTATATGGTTATATCATGTAAGCAAGAGTATGTGTCAGTACATTTGAATTTACTAAGTATGTAGGATGCAATCCAACAAGAATTAGGCATTATAGACATAATGCATAATGTTAAGCAATAGACATAATATAATAATATGACATGTATGATCGATGCTTAAGTAACTCATGCTTATATAGGATATCATATGTGCAGAAGAGACAAGCTAGCTATTTCAAGGTACAAAACCCTTGGTGGTTGTGTTGTACAAACCCCTCATATGGTTGATGACAATCACACCTTATCAATACAGTGGAGAAGTACAAACCCCTCACATGGTTGATGAGTACAACCCCCCACCACGGTTACCCGAGCTCTTATCCTTCCGGATCGGGTATGGTCCAATGCAACACTTTATATAGAGTATATCATATACATAAACTCATTTCATCATCATATAGTCATTCATATCATATCTCATTCGTTGGACCTTCAACTCCTCAAGAAACCATATCAGGACATTTTATCAAACACTTAGAGAGTGTGTAATTCTAATGTAAAACCATGAAATATAGAGGTGAAATCATGCAAGAAAATTTATAAACTATAAATCAACACTTTGCAACACCATTAAGCAATATACATCAAAATCCCTCATCAAATCTTATAATAGATCCAAGATTTATAGCTCAAAACAGATGAAAATAATCACAACTTTATGTAGCTTTAACATAGTGTGCAATGTATTTCTAATATGCAAGACCCATTTGTAAATCAACTTTAAATCATGCAATTTGAGTAAATGGAGGCTTGGCTATCATGGCTGAAAGGAACCTATGAAAGAAACCCACATACCTTAGATTTGGAGAAGCTCTTGAAGAAGACTTTAGTGGAGACTTGAAGCTTGAGTGAAATCCTTGGTGAAATCCTTAAGATTGGTCTGGAGTTTTGGGACTTGAATCTTGAGAGAAATATTAGTGTAAGCATTTGAGTGAGTATTGGAGAATGTTTAGAATGATGTGAGGGTGAAATAAGGCTAAGTATAGGTACTTTCAAGCCCAAGACTTGAAAAACCTGGACCAAAATAAAAAAAATAGTACCAAATAACATTGGTCCGCGATGCGGATTACTCACTGGAATTTCATTTCTGCACAAATTCATTCTATGAAAATGAGCATAAATTCTTCATTCGAATTCGAAATGAGGTGAAACGAAGTGTATTGGAAAGTTAATTTAAAGAGATTTAATTTGATAGGTCGTGGGCCACCCAGGTCTTTGTGTGCTAAGAGATATGCCCCTTGAAATTTGACCCTTCTAACTCGCATTTTTGCAATTTTTGAATTTTAATATGGTTGCTCTAAAATTCAGATTAGACCCATTTCTCATTCAATTTGACCCCTTGAACAAGAATATAAAGTCAGATTTTCGAAATAACAAACAAGTGTTTAGATATATGGAAATTATGATTCTGGGCACTTTGGAAGCACATTTTTGGGCACTTTTTGGGACCATTTCAATATACCCAATTTGAAATATAAGAAAACTACAATTATGGGGAAACCCTAAGCAAAAGTGGGGCATTTCAACCTTTGTTTGTAGCCATTGTCCCTTAACTATGTCCTGTCATAGGATATTTGTAAATCCTACCAAAAAGACTGCATAGTAAGGTAAGGATAACTCTTAACTCCTACTGAAAAGATTATATAGTAAGGTAAGGACATCACTTAACTCCTACAGAAAATATTGTATCATAAGGTAAGGACATCTTTTTTTACCTACTGAAAAGGCCTTGTCGTAAGGTAGAAATATTAGTAACACTCTCCAAAAAGGTTATATCGTAAGGTGAGGAGATGGTCTACTTTGGCAAAGTAGACCATTCCTTTATTCAGTGTGGTGTGAACACTAGGATTCTAAATAGTACCTTGCTTGGTCTTATTAGTCGGTTATGGTCCTTTCCCATCTATGTGTGATATGTTTTGTGATATGGCAATCCTCATCCATGTTTTCACTAAGGCATTGAGCATTTATTTCATATTGAACTTATATCTGTTAATTATAATTATGAATATTGCTTAATTATGGTTTATATTCCTTGTTACATTTGCACCTCGCATAACTAGTACATTTAAACATACTAACACATACTTTTATCCTGCATGATCTAACCATATAGGAACCGGAGCTCCTTTTAATCCTCCTCCTTCACTCTGTTAATCGGTTCGGTGAAGACTTGCCATTAGTGAGTCCTCCATACTCAGGGACAATATCTATTTACTTTCATTCCTTTATTTGAGGGTGAGCCCACGAGATGCCTTGCCCCCATACTATTTGTATTTAGAGGTGTTGTTTGATACATGGGTTGTATGTTATGAGCTCTACTCTTACTATGTCTATATATTGTTGGAGTTTTCCCTTAGTCCTTTATTCCCTTTTCATGGTGAATGTTTGTTATGTTGATAAGATGGAAATCTCATGTCCCTAAATGCTCCCATAGCGTG
Source organism: Solanum clarkiae (assembly GCA_011800125.2). NCBI lineage: Eukaryota > Viridiplantae > Streptophyta > Magnoliopsida > Solanales > Solanaceae > Solanum > Solanum clarkiae. The sequence continues at coordinate 5,157 of JAABOM020057897.1, forward strand.
AGTCATACTTATCCGCCCCTTAGACTTATTCACTATGTGATTCATGTTTATCCTCTTCCCTACAGCATCTCCATAGCGTGAGTCCAAAGCCCCATTTCCCTTACAAATTATGTGCTATATGTTTATTGCTCTTTTGTACTTTTTCCAAACCAATGATGTTCTATGTATACTTAAGAGACTTATTTGTGAAGCCTTCGAGCTCTCATTTGAAGTGTTATGTCTAGGCCCTTGACTTGGGGCATGACAAAGCTTGGTACTAGAAAACTAGGTTTGTAAATAGTCTTTGGAAATCTAACATACCGTGTCGAGTAGAGTTTTTTTCATGGTTGTGAAGCGCGCTACTATAAATAGGAGGCTGTGAGGCATTCTAGGAAATGAATCGCTTCTTCATGATCCATTTTGTGCGGTAGAGATAAATCCTCTATGGTTTATTTCTGATAACACCCATTGCATTTCAGAATATGTCGCAAGATAGTCAGAATGGTGGAAAGGATGGTCACAATCCCCTCTTTGTGATCAACTTTTCAACAATGACATATCTAACGTAAGAGATTAGTAATGCTCTTATTGGCCAAAGTTGTAGCCGCTCAACTAAGCCAACAGAAAGGTGCCCCTAGAATTGCAAATGATAAGAGGAGGGAGAGGAAGGCTAAGAGGGCCCGAGTTGATGGTGCTTCCTCTTCTACTCATCCATTGACTTCCAAGAACAAAAAAGGAATGCTCTCATTCACCATTTTTCAAAGGTGTTGTAGGAAGCATGAAGAAAAGTGTTTGGCTAGCACTGGGGGTTGTTTCAAGTGTTGTGACATTAGGCACAAGATAAAGGAATGTCTTATGGCCCTTGAAGAAGGGAGAAAGAGAGCTCAATTTGAGGGTAGACTTCCATGTGCTAAGCCCGGTGATAATGGTGAATCAAATCCTCCTAGCTGCCCAATATGTGGAGGGAATCATGCCGACACATGTTTTAGAAACATGGGCGTATGTTTTCATTGTGGCAAGATAGGCTACAAGATTGTTGATAGTCCATATACTCTAAGGAAAGGTAAAGATGATCATCCTCTAGGACATAATGCTCACGAAACTCACAAGGAACAAGGTGGCACTAAGGGTGATGGTGCTACTATTCTCAAGCATCAAGGTGAAGGTTTTGGTGGTCAAGCTTCTCCTACGTGCCACAAGTGTGGAAGGTACCATCCGGGAGATTGTTTGGCCAATTCAAGTACATGTTTTAGGTGTGGCACAAAGGAACATACATTGAGATATTGTCCATGGATCACTAAGAATTTTGAAGATGATTGTCGACGATCACAACCATACCCCTCTAAGTTTCTCCAGACTTAGTATGGTGTTTCATCCAGTGCGTTAAAAGTTTCATGATTATGACGTCTATGTTTATTTGGATATGGATGCCATTTTCTCTTTCATTATTCTAATTGTTGCTAATAAGCGTCACATGTATCCCGCATTATTATGTGAACCCTTTGAGTTGTATGCCATCGTTGGTGAGTCTATTATCACTAGAAGAGTCTATAGGAGTGGTACCGTTCCTATATCGTATAGAGTCTTTCCTTGTGATTTTATTGAGCTTGACCTGGCAGAGTTGATATCATTCTTGGGATGGATTGGTTACATGCATATCATACTTTTGTTGATTGTAGAACCCATAAGGTTAAGTGAACTATTAATGACCCCGTCCTTGGGTTGGAGGAAGGTCATAATCTGGTGGTGAAGGGTAGGTTCATCTTTTAAGGTCCAAAAATTAATTTCTAAGGGTTCTATAAGGCTAACAAGTCCCTATGGGATGCACCAGTGTTTATTGTAAGAAAGAAAGATGTCTTTTTGGAATAGAATCATGATGTCATTTGACTTACTAATGCACCGGTGATATTTATAGGTCTCATGAATAGCGTCTTTAAACCCTACCTTGGTATGTTTCTGGTGGTGTTCATGGATGACATTTTAATTTATTCCCGAAGTGAATAGGAGCATGTGAGGCTTATGAGGGTAGTGTTGCAAGCCTTGAAGGAAGGAAAGTTATTTGGTAAGTTTGATAAGTGTTGGTTCTGATTAAAAGAAGTTGGATTCATTGGGCATGTGGTGTTAGGTGAGGGGTTCAAAGTGAATTCCAAGAAAAAGGAAGTTAATTGATTGGCTAGGTTAGGAGTTAGGTTAGATGAGGTTGAAAGAGGGAGGGATGGTGGTTCTAGATTCTTCTAACCCTTCTTTAATTGAATAGGTCAAATCTAAGCAGGACCTTGACCCTGCTTTGTTAGAGTTGAAAGCAAAGGATGGAAAGATATAGGTTTTCTCCCAAGAGGGAGATGGTATCCTTAGGCACCAAGGTAGGTCGGGCGTGCCAAATGTTGATGGCTTGAAGGATTTGATTTTGAAAGAGGAACATAACTCATCCTATTATATCTACCCAGATTATAAAATGATTTATAGAGATTAGAAAGGGGTATATTGGTTGGGTGTAATTGAAAGTCTCACCCACAAAGTATGCTTTTCGTCTTGGCAAGAAAGGTAAATTGAGTCCAAGGATTGTGGGTCCTTACAAAATGTTGAAGATGGTTAGTAACGTAGCTTATGAACATGAGTTGCCTAATGAGATGGAGTTGGTTCATCCCGTATTCCATATGTCTATGTTGAGGAAGAGCATAGGTGGCCCAAACTCTATAGTGCCTTTAGAGTTGTAGGTGTTGTGAAGGAAAACTTGACATATGAAGAAGTTTCCATGGAAATATTGAATTGACAAGTAAAGAGGTTGAGGAATAGAGGCATAGCATTTGTCAAAGCCCTTTAGAGAAAGCAATAGGTCAAAAGTGTTACTAGGGAAGCTGAAGTGGACTTTAATAAGAGATAATCCTATCTCTTCCATTCTAATCAATCTTGGGGTACTACGATCCTTCCTATTTTAGAACCTCTTCTCCTTGAATGTCATTCTCATGTTATTTATGCATGGTTATGTGATTTTGATGTTGCATTGTAAATGCTATTTGAGACATGGTTTAAAGGTTTTCATGGTGCATATATTGCAGTTGGCATATGGTGTATGTATTCCATTCCTTAGGGCTTGCCTTAGAACATTCGAGGATGAATGTTCCTAAAGGGAAGATCTTGTAAGAACCCACCTATGAGGAGTAGAAAAAACGCAAGAAAATAAGCTTTGGAAATTTTTTGGAACAATCAGCTTCTATGAGGAGGTTTTACAAGTAGTAAATCTCTGTACGACCCGTAAGTTGGTTCATGGAACCTGGGGCAGACTTGGTGAAATTGGGATCTTTTAGGTATTCAATCTACAACTCATTAGACATCCCGTAAAATCTTTTACAAGCCATAGATCGTGTTGCGGAATGTAAATCAGAGAAGGATCTCTCAAAGCCTGAAAAGCTATCAGATGAAACCCCTATCTACGGCCTGTAGAATGGACCACAACTCATAAATATGGACTCGTGGTCCTATCCGGTGGATTTTCTTTTATAATCAGAAGTTCCAACCTTTCCTATTCCCTTGACAGCCTCATCTAGCCCCTCTATGACACCTCATGCAATTCCAAGCCCCACTCTCATCCAGCCGATGCAAATGATTCCTATCGCCTATATTCTAGCATGAGTTAGTGTATGTTTCTACTATAAATGATCATATATCTTAGAACATAATGAATTAGATACTCGGCTACCCACAAAATGAAAGCTCTTTGAATTATTTTTGCAACGCAACTGGTTTAACCTGATTTGGAGTTTGGACCGAAACGTTATGCATTTTAGTGAAGCACTGCCATGCTTCCAGTTTATGGGCCGTCCTTATGGGCCATGGATTGACTTAAGGCTCATAAATGGGTTTTCATGGAAACCATTTGGCTAGTCTTAAAAGGGCTATTTTTGTCCTTTCCTCACACCCTAGCCCAATACAATGTCATTTTGTTCTTTATTGTGCCCCTTATCAGCATATACAACCCTAGTTCACCTCATTCCTTCTCATTCCAAAAACACTCTAAGTCTCAAAACTCTCTCAAGCTCTCTCAAGGGATTTAAGTGTGAGGGAAAATGAGGGTTTCGGGCTTTCCATCTCCAATCAAATTTTCTCCACCAGAATCACACCAAGGTATGCGGGTTTCATTGTGGGAACCTTCCTTCCCACAAGTCTAACCGTTCTTCTTCTCCAACTACATGAAATTTATTGATCGTTATGGGTATTTTATGAACTCTTGCCAATGATGTTACTATTATGCATTATGTGTTTGTTTATTCTTATGCATCATCATGAAGTAAAATATCATGTGAAATTTATGGATTTTTATGAGGGTTAAGGAAGTCTTAACTATGTTTTACTTGGTAAGGTTGGTTACTTTGAATGATTGTAAAAGAGGGACTTTATTTGCACTTTTCACGTCTTAAGCCTTGGCCTTTTGCATGATTTGAGTGTAAATATATACCCCATCATATTTTGAACAAAGATGTATTCCAAACTCCCTATGTGGGTATAGGTCTTATGGTACAACATATGAGCTACTCTTTGATGAATGTTGAGTTATTTGAGATTATACATGCTATGACTATAATTATGAAGTTGGGTTTGTATAAGATGAGTTTCATGTTTCCATGTCCATGTTTGGGAGGATTATGTATATGATTATGATGGGTTGATCAAGAATGATTTAAACTAATGATTTCTCACTATATGTCTTGAAATATGATCTCTAAATATTGAGGGTTTTACTATAATGATGGTGGGTTGAATTTAATGGCTTTAAAATGAATTGATCTTACTCCTCTCATATTGTATACTCTTGAATTGCATGATTTCAAGCATCTGTGTATATTACCCACCATATTTTGAATAAAGTATTTGACTAGGTCCTATGTTGATGGAAGTATTATTGTAAGACATGTGATTATAAATATTGTATATGTTGAAGGGCCATTATTCATACTATCAACTCATGAGAATGTTTTGGATGCTATAAATAATATGGATCCCTTTTCTTTTATATTATGATGTAATTGTCTGATGAGCTACTCATATGATACTACCATGAAATATGAAGCTTTGTATAATGTGGCTATATATATAAATTGAGTATTCCTTTGGATTGTTGACCAAGCACCGAGAGGACCTTGATTGGTAACCATTGTCCCTTAACTATGTGCCACCATAGGATATTTGCAAATCCTACTAAAAATATTGCATCATAAGGTAAGTACACCTCTTAAATCCTACCAAAAAAATTATATCAAAAGGTAAGGACATTCTTAACTCCTATCGAAAAGATTTTATCATAAGGAAAGGACATCTTATTTTATCAATCAAAAGTCTACATCGTAAGGTAGGGATATTTGTAATACTCTTTAAAAAGGTTATATCGTAAGGTGAATGGATGGTCTACCTTGGCATAGTAGACCACTCCTTTATTCAGTGTGGAGTGAACACCGGGATTCACAGTCGTAGCTTGCTTGGTCTTATTTGTCGGTTATGGTCCTTTCCCATCTACGTATTGTATGTTTTGTGATACGGCAATCCTCATGAATATTTTGACTAATGCATTGAGTTTTTATTTCATATTGAGCTTATATCTGTTGATTATGATTATGCATATTGCTTAATTATGGCTTATATTCATTGTTGCATTTGCAGGCCGCATACTTAGTACATTCAAACATACTAATACATACTTTTTGCCTGCATAATCTAACCATGTAGGAACCGGAGTTCTTTTCCAATCTTCTCCTCCATGCGGTAAATCGATTCGATGAAGCCTTGCCATTAGTGAGTCCTCTACACTTGGGGACAATATCTATTTACTTTCATGCTTTTATTTGGACTACTCTATTTTCGGAACTTTCTTTGAGGGTGAGCTTGGGAGATGTCTTGGCCTCTGTTCTATTCATATTTAGAGGTGTTGTTAGATACATGGGTTGTATGTTATGAGCTCAACTCTTACTATGTCTATGTATTATTGGAGTTTTTCCTTAGTCCCTTATTCCCTTTTCGTGATGAATGTTTGTTATGTTGATAAGATGGAATTCCCAAGTCTCTAAATGATCCCATAACGTGAGCCATACTTACCCTCCTCATAGACTTATTTTCTATATGATTCATGATCATTCTCTTTCCTACAACATCCCTATAGCATGAGTCCAAAGCCCCATTTCCCATAGAAATTATGTGCTACATATTTATTGCTCTTTTATGCTTTGCGAAACCAAGGATATGCTATGCATTCTTAAGAGGCTTGTTTGGGAACCCTTCGGGTTCCCATTCACTATGCTATGTCTAGGATCTTGGCTTGGGGCATGACATGATAGATACGGGAGAACCTCTATAGACTTTTTGGTCAAGAAATGGACTCACCGACGAGAGTGCTAACTTTAAAAGGATTAATAACAATTTCGGGATATGCATGAAATCTATTAGCAAGAAATGGTGTGATAAAAGAAAACGTTAAAGTGCATATGTATCAAGATCACAAATATTACTTGCCGGTTACCACATTCGAGGCTTCTTCCACATCTTGATAACCATGACGGTCATAGAACCTATTAGCTTTTGGGGCTCCTTGTACATGTACACCTGATCCTTGAGGCTTTGCATTTCCACATTTATAATCCCTTACAAGATGGTCGGGCTTAACACATGTGAAGCAAATATTTGAGTAGGCTAGACATATACCCTTATGAAGCTTCCAACACTTTGCAAACTTTGGATAATCTCATGCACCCATACATCCTTGGGGCTTTGGGTTGCACCCCTTATCTTTGTTGAACTTAGGAGGAGGAGTGTTAGAAGATCCTCGATTTCCTTGCTTGTGACCACCTTAGAATTCACCATGGCCGCTACTCCTTTTGTTGAAGTATCTGCCAGCATCAATCTTAGCTCTCTTAGATACCCTATACTTCTCCCTCAAATTCTCATCCTTAATTTGTTACACATAGACCATTAAGTAGGAGATATCCATTTCCTTGATGAGCATAGGCATTTCGCATTCCTTAGAGACCATGTCCGAAACATTAGATATGAATTTACTCATCCTAGCCCTCAAGTCCGATACCATTAATACATCATACCTACAGAGCTTTCTGAACTTGAGAGAGCACACTCATGTGCCCTTGTTTGAGTTTTATGAACTGCTGTACTTTAGCCTCCCTCAACTCCAATGGAAAGTACGTATCCGAAAATGTCGCTGTGTACTCCTCCCATCCAACTTCAATACCTCTTTCTTACACTCATTGATCATACCAAACTTTTTCACCCCTTTTAATTGATAGGTCACAAGCTCAACCATCTCCTCCTATAGTTCAACCATCACAGATACAATTCTATACGCCTCATCAAGAAACTCAACTGGTTCCTCATCAACTTTTGATATGAAACTCTAGTTGGTTCATCCTTGTAACAACCCATCTTAAGATAAGAAGTTCTACATCAGCAAAACACAGGAGAAATATAGGGTATATATGTAATAAGCCTTACCTACTAGTGCCGTCTTTTAAAGATCTAGGGCCCAAAGTGGAAAATAACATTAGCAGGATAGGTTATTATAGATGGTTTAGAGCCACTCCTATGTCAGCTTTGTTGATATGGAGTCAAATTTTAATTGAGTTTAGGTGAATCCCGATTATGCAGGGCAAACCTCAGTGCTGAGTCTAGGCAAATCCTATACGGTGGGGTAAACCCCAGTGAGGACGTTGAGTCTATAGAGGAAGTGTATGTAACAACCAATCTTATATCATTAAAATATAGGATATATAATGGTTATATAAGTAATAATCCTTATTTACTAGTGACGTGTTGTAAATACATGCAGGCGTAGGTACAAAGCGGACAATATCACTAGCGGGCTAGGTTGTTACAGTCCTCATGAAATCATGAACTCTAATTGTCAGGGTAGGTTCCTGAGGTGAAATAACAACCTCTCTATTAGACTCATGGCCAAGGCTTAGGCCAACATAGTGAAAGCATTCCTAAACTTTGCATGAGAAATATTATCCTCTTGTTGCTTGGGAGAGGCTTAATCTGTAGCCTCACCTCTTGGCAAAGGTGCCCTTCTTGGTGACATTTTCTATAAATGGAAAAGAGGGAATCATTAGTAGGAGGAATAACCTTAGACATCTAATGGCATGACATGAATCATAATTAAGTGAAACATTTCCTAAAATGTCTCATAGCCTCTTATTCATAATTGTGGCGCACTTCACAACCATGAACAAGGTTTTACTCAACATGGTGTGTTTTATTTCTGAGGAATATTTAAAAACCTGGTGCTATGATACCAAGATTTTCATAACCCAAGCCTCTGGCCTAGATGTGGTATGGTGAATAGGAAACCCGAAGGCTACCCAAATAAGCCTTTTAGCATATCATTTGAACATCCTTAGTTCCAGAATATAAGAAAATAATTCGACAAATAATTCTAAGGGAATAGAGGCTTATGAATCACATAGTGGGGATGGATAACTGAATGGGATTTGCATGAATCACATAGCAAACAAGTACTAAGGGAAGGGTAAGTATGACTCAAGCTAAGGGGAAGTAGGGACTTAGGACTTTCATTTCTTTCCATCATCATCACTAACATCAAATAGCATCTTATAAGGGATAGGGTCTAAAGGATAAGTCTCCATAAAAGCTCAAACATAAGATAGTGAGTACATAACATAGAATAGTATGGTGTCCAAGAACACCGTTAACACATGAGTAAGATAGGGATAAGACATGTCTAAGGTTCACCCACAAAATAGAATGTAAGGTAGTAGAATCTCAAAATAGGATGAATGAAATCGAATATTGTCTCTGAAATGGAGGACTCACCATAATAACAATCTTCACGAATCGAAGCTAGACGTGAAGGATGAATAGGAGCTCCGGTCCCTACATGGTTAGATCATGTAGGTAAAAAGTATGTGTTAGTACTTGGAATGTTTAGTAGTATGTGGGATGCAACGAATAACAGATAACAAGCTTCATAACTAGATGCATACAATAAAATATAAGCTCAATATAACATACATAGAATAGTTTGAAGGAAAGTACATGAAGCATAATATCCTATCATCATATATATATGTGAGAATCGGACCATAACCAACATATAAGAACAAGCAAGCTACTATGTGGAATCAAACATAACCCCATACATTGGCAGAGGGAGACTACTTGCCATTTTAGAGCTCCGTCATATAGCATATGCATCACAAAATCATTAAAATTATTTATGTGGATCCACTAGCCTAGCCTACAAGAGCTCTTATGGTGTCACATAGTTAATGAGAAAAGGAGACTTCATAAGGATCCCCTAGGTCGAGCCCCTATCGCCTAATATCATTCTGTGCTAAGTCATTCCCACGAAAAATATCTGAAAATATATGCATAATCATAATATTTTGTAATCTTTAAAAGCATAAATCATTATCAT
>JAABOM020057898.1:0-14568 GCA_011800125.2 Solanum clarkiae
ATGGAGACTTGAAGCTTGAAGAAGAACCTTGAAGGAGAACCTTAGCTTGGGATGAGGGTTTGGGACTTGAGTTTGGGCAGTGAAAATATGACTAAGTGTTTGAGGGAGTATTGAAAATGTTTAGGTTGATATGAGGGTGAAATTTGGCTAAATATAGGTAAAAACACTTCTAGGAACACTTAGGCCCAAGACCCAAAATCCTTGGACCGAGATAGAAATCATTGGCAACAAAATACATAGGTTTGCATCTAGTTCGGATGCGAAACTATCGCGGAGGCCAAAATAACATATGTCCAATACAGTTGCGCATTGTGATGCTGTCGTGGATCGATTATGAAAAAATAACGAAAATTAAAATTGTTAATCTTTCACTCTTATATCGGGGTTAGACCCTTCTTCACCTAACATTGACTCCCTGATCACGAATATGAAGTTGGATTTTTGAAATAATGAATGAATTTTGAGATATATGGAAATTGAAATTTCAAGCATTTCAAGGCACGTTTTCAGGCGCTTTTCAGGGTCATTTTAATAAGTTTGTAACGACCTAACCCTAGGGCCTAGATGTGACACGACATAAGGGGAACCTAGTGGAACCCCAAGCAAGCCTCTTAGAATATCATTACACATCCTTAGTCGTGGAAGCAATAGATACAATGTAAACGAATAAGAATAGGGGCAAGGGACTAGGGGAAAGCTTGCATAACATCATAATCAAGAAAAAAGAGATAAGCTCGTATCATAGACATAAAGAACAATAGAGTCAAGGCTCTTAGCATAGACACATAATATGTTCAACAAACACCTCTATACATAGATAAGATTGGGGACGAAGAAAAATAGACAATAAATAAGAATGTCTCAATACACAATAGGAGAATTATATACTAAGGTCCCCTTAGAGGAGGACTCACCAACTAGCTTGAATAGCACCAAACTAGCCACGTAGAAGAGGAGGAGGATGATCAACATGGGCACCATTTCCTACGTGGTGACATTTCGTAGGCTTACATTATGCGTTAGTATGTTTGAATGTACTAAGTATGTAGGATGCAATGTAAACAAGAATTGAGCATTATAATCAAAATGCATAACAATAGGCAATAGACATACTTATAACAATATGACATATATTATCAATACATAAGTAAAACATGCTTAAATTATTCATGCTCATATAGAATATCATATGTATAGAAGAGACCAGGCTAGATTTTCAAAGTACAAAGCCCTTGGTAGGTTAGTGATGATAGCACCCATCACCCTAGTGTGTGAGGTACCAAACCCTCATCAAGGTTAGTTATGATAGCAAACCCCTCATCAAGGTTAGTGATAATAACACCCATCACCCTAGCGGTTAAGATATTGACCCCTCAACTAGGTCACCCTGATCGGGTATGGTCTAATGCAATATTTTATATAGAAAACAACGTATACATAAGCTCATTTCATCATCATATAGTCAATCATATTATATCTCATGTTTTGGACCTTCAACTCCTTAAGAAACCACATACGGACATTTTATCTCAGTCTTAGAGGGTGTGGAATGCTAGTATAAAACCATGAAATATAGAGATGAAATCATGTAAGAAAATCCATTGTAAAATCATCAATCAACACCTTGCAACATCCTCTAGAAGTATACATCAAAACCCCTCATCAAATCTTACAATAAATCAAAGATTTATAGCTCAAAACATAGCAAAACAGCCATAACTTTACATAGGTTTAACATAGTGTGCAGTGACTTTCATAATAATCAAGACCTATTTGTAAATCATCTTTAAATCATGCAATTTGAGTACAAGGAGGCTTGGGTATCATGGGTGAAAAGAACTTATGAAAGAAACCCATATACCTTAGCTTAGAGATGAACTTGGTGTAGATTGAAGATGCAGACTTGAAGCTTGAAGAAGAACCTTGAAGAAGAATCTTGAAGGAGAACCTTAGATTGGGATGTGGGTTTGAGACTTGAGTTTGGGGAGTGAAAATATGACTAAGTGTTTGAGGGAGTATTGGGAAATATTTACGATAATATGAGGGTGAAATTTGGCTAAGTATAGGTAAAACCACGTTTGAGAACACTTAGGCCCAAGACCCAAAAGACTTTGTAACACCCTATATCTTACAATACTTGTATTATGCAAATGAAATATGATATGGTTTAGTCAAATTAGCTCCTATTTTTAAAAAGTGCTTGAATCTCAAATTAGAAGGCGATAATATGTCTAACGGTGAAGAGGGTCGAGCGTAAATAAGTTTTATGTCATATTCAGGAGATCACGACCCTAAACAAAGTTAGAGAATTGAGGTTCATGTAGGACTTAGGAAGCTAGCAGTGAGTGACCTACTTTCTTAGCTTAAATTGCTAGCTAAATGGAGACGAGGACTGGCATCGAATTTGTCCAAGTTCGATTATGAATAAAGTTCGTGTTAATGGTGTAACTTTAACCCATGTTTTAGCATCATAAATGGACTATATTTTCAGCCCAAGAAGGATATTAAAAGATCCCAAAGACATCATAATTTCTTTAATAATTTAGGCCCAAATTAACTAAGAGAAAGGGGAAAAATTAGCTGCCAATGCCCATTAGTTTGCAACCCAATAAGGCCCAAGTGAAAGGGAAAAATGGTACCTTACCAACTTGATAAAGTAAGGCTTAAAAGGTAAAATAAAATCAACTAAAGAAATCCTTTAAAAGGGGTTACAAGCAGCAAATGTAATTCATTCTTAGACTTGGAAAATCTCAACTTTCACAAAGCATCTTTGTTCTTCCTTCTTGACTTTGTAAAGCAGCCAAAAGAAGCTTTTAGGGTTCTTAAGGAGGCCCTCAACCTTGAAGGTAAAAGTAAGTGATTATAGTTGTGTATTTAGTAAAGTTTCTTCATGGAAAAACAAGAAACTATGTTGGTTAGGTATGTGTTGAAAAATTTGGACAGCATGTGTCCGAAAGATTGTTGTGAACTTTTCTTGTTATTTAAGAGGATTTTCTCTCCTTGGTTGGCAAAATTATGAAGTAACACTGATGTTCTTAACAAGGTATAGTTTGTTAGTGATGTAACTAATCTGCTGCACCACGTTTACGGTCTGCAAAAGTTAGTTCTTATAGGATATTGCAATTGTACTCTTAGTACGAACTTGTGCGTTGATGGATTGAAGACTATTGCCTCACGTCCTTTATGACTACTTTGGTACTATTCTAAGACTCTTTTAGGGTTGTTTATATGTATAGATGGGTTAAGGACAGTTTGGGTAAAGTTGAAACAGGTTCGGGTTGTCAACGTCAAAATGTGGTGAAGGGATGTAATGTTTTGCTGCCTATATGTATGTTATGTAGAATTGTTATGTGTTGTGCTTTATGGGCTATTGTAAGACTGTTATAGCATTAAAATAGGCTGTACATGATATGTATATTAAAATGTGTATTAGAAAATATAATTAGGGGTGGAAAGGTTGAAAGAATACGCTTGGGTTTATAATTATACGCTTGCTGCCCGTATGTTATTTTTTTATAAGATTAGGCTGCCAAGATGTATCTATTGGCTGCGAATGCTAGTTTTACAACCTACTATATTGAGATAAATATTTGGAGGAGGGAAGGTTATCTCGAGGTAATAGCAAGGTCGTACAGCGAGGTATGAAAGGCTACTTGAGTTCATATTATTTTGCATGAAACATAGACCCCTCCTTGGCACATAAAGGCACATACCAACTCCGACACAACTATTAACCATGTCTCCACTCTTTCACATGTTCATATGCTCCCATACATAGTCACCTTCAAATATGTATACATACGTGGATACCAAGTTACATGGGTTCTTGTTGTTAAATAAAGTTCACGAGTTGTTTCATCTTATACACATTTCATCATTTGTGTAACGTACTTATTTTATTGTCATCTTGTCTTGTATGATTATCTACGTGTCACATGCTACATCTATAGTCCTACAGCTCCAATGTTGTGACCAAAAAAAGAATCATCTCAAAGGTAATTGAAAGATAAAGTATATTGTTTATTGATAGGTGGTAACCCGAGGGGTGGAAGAATCACCTAACCAGTGTTGGTCCTATCACGGGGGTAGCCCAAGGGGTTAAAGAAAAAGTCTAGCCAGGGTTGATCTCAATATAGATTTACCACTGATCATCTAGTCATTCGTATTACTTGTTGTACACAGATTATACAGTAAAGGTAAAGTAATAAAAAGAACATAAAGTATATGATCCCACAGTATAACTAAGGGTGGTTTCTTATCCTACATTAGTGTATAGTTTCATTTGAGTTGTTACTTCATATACAGTATTTCCTGCCGTACATATTTAGTACATTATCTCTTACTGACGTCACTTACGAAAACCTGCATTTCATGTTGTAGGTACAGGTGTCAGTAGATCTCCCCAGTAGGAGTACAGGATATCCAGCTACTATTACCAAGCTCCAGATTGCTTCAGAGTTTTGTGTGTACAGAGCTTATATTTTTGTCTTGTATAGTTAGCCGAGGCGGGACATGTCATGACCCTTATCAGATACTTTTCCTTACCTAGAGGCTTTCTAGACCATGTAAATTAAAGTATGGTCATGTCTCGTACTTTAGATAACGTGGCCCCTACGGCCTAGCCACATGCATTTCCTTTTAGCTTGTTATCACTGTTTATTTTTTTAAAGGCATGTCAAGTATAGAAATCCCTTATAATATGCATAGAAAGAGCATAGATATAGGTTGGTTCTCCCGAGCCTTATCGGCAACGGGTGCCAGTCCGCTCTAACAAGACTTTGGGCGTGACGACAGCCTTGGACCGAGATAAAAATCACTGGCAACAAAATACATAGGTCCACATCTTGTATGTGACACAGACTTATCGTGGAGGCCAAAATAACATATGTCCGCGACAGCTGCGCGTCACAGTGTTTCGGATTGATTCTTGATAAGAAAAATTACAAAAATTGAAACTGCTAATCTTTCACTCTTAAATTGGGGTTAGACCCTTTTCACCTAATTTTGACCCCCTGATCACGAATATGAAGTCAGAACTTTGAAATAACGAATAAATTTTGAGATATATAAAAATTAAAATTTTGGGGTATTTCGAGGCACGTTTTTGGGCGCTTTTTGAGGTTGTGTCAATATCTCCGCCTTGGGAACATATGTCCCTGAATTTAGAAGAAACGTACAAGACAAGAATGATCATAAACAAACCAGTCCCAACTAAAGTGCAACATTACATTTAAAAACACCATTTCCAAAATCTCTATTTAAGTGTAAAATCATCACAAACTTGCCAACTTAAACTTGAATGCATATGAATGATATGGGGGCTGAAGCAAAAGACTTGAAATCATATAGGGACTTAGAATTAGTACTCAAAATTTGTACAATAGGCTTGAATGGAGTGAAAAAGATAAGGATACCACTTTTGCATGTCCACTACGACCTCCCAAGAAGCACTTTCGATTTGTTGGTTCCTCCAAAGGACCTTAACGAATGCCACCTCCTTGTTCCTCAATCTCTTCACTTGCCTATCTAGGATCTTAACCAGAATCTTCTCATAAGTCAAGTTATCCGAAACAATACCCACAACATCAAGAGGCATAATAGTATTAGGATCACCCACACATTTCCTCAACGTTGAGACATGGAACACCAGATGAACCAAATTCATTTCACTAGGCAAGTTCAATTCATAAGCTACCTTGCCAACCCTCCTCAAGACATCATAAAGACCAACATTTCTTGGACTCAACTTCCCTTTTTTACCAAAACAGACCACACCTTTCATTGGAGAAACTTTCAAATAAACCCACTGACCCACTTTGAATTCAAGGTCTCTTTTCCTCACATCGGCATAAGATTTTTGATGACTTTGGGCTGTTCTTAATCATTCCCTAATCATCCTAACCTTCTCAAGAGCCTCCATAACCAGATCCGGTCCCAATAAAGCCACCTCTCCAACCTCAAACCAACTTACTGGTGATCTGCAATGTCTCCCATAAAGAGCCTCAAAAGGAGCCATACCGATGCTAGAGTGATAGCTATTATTATAAAAAAACTCAATCAAAGGAAGATGGTCATCCCAACTACCCCTCAACTCCAAACATAAGCCCTTATCATGTCCTCAAGGGTTTGAATTATCCTTGCTTGGCCATCCGTTCGAGGGTGGAAGGTCGTACTAAGGTGAACTTTTGTACCAAGGCCCCTTTGAAAAGACCTCCAAAAGTGTGAAGTGAATTATGAACCACGATTCGATATGATGGACAAAGAAACCCCACGTAACCTTACTAACTCATGGATGTACAACCTTGCATACTCTTCAGCCCCTTATGTGGTCTTAATCGGTAGAAAGTGAGTCAATTTCGTCATCCTATCAACCACCACCCAAATGGAATCAAAACCTTTCCTAGTCTTGGGAAACCCAACCACAAAATTCATATTAATCACTTCTTACTTCCAAATAGGAATCCCTATGTCTTGTGTTAGGCCACCCGGCCTTTGATGTTCGACTTTGACTTATTGACAACTATGGCAACTAGAAACAAAATTCGGCAATGTCCCTCTTCATGCCTCCCCACCAATACACATACCTCAAGTCTCTATACATTTTATTGGATCCGAGGTGGATAGAATAAGGAGAATTATGGGCCTCATCAAGAATTTTCTCCCTTAAACCATCAATACAAGGCACACACAACCTACCTTGGTACATAAGGGAACTATCTCCTCCTTGGGAGAAAACCTCTACTTTACCCTCTTTCACCAAGGTTTTCAATTCAAGCAAGGAGGAGTCAAGATCTTGTTTTGCTATCACCTCATCAACAAAGGAAGATTTGGAACCATCAATAACAACAACACCATCACCTACTTCCTCTAACCTAACCCCCAACCTAGCCAATCTATGCACCTCTCTAGCCATTTCCCTATCACCACCATCAACATTAGCTATGCTATTCATGGATACCGACTCAAAGCATCTGCCACTACATTTGCCTTACCCGGATGATAGTGCACACTCATGTCATAATCTTTGAGAAGTTCTAGCCACCTTTCTTTGTCACAAGATGAGATCTTTTATGGTGAATACATATTGAAGGCTCTTATGATCAGTGAAGACATCAACATGCATCCCATATAAGTAATGGCGCCAAATCTTTAATGCAAACACAATGGCGGCTAACTCTAGATCATGGGTAAGGTAGATCCTTTCATGTACCTTGAGTTGTCTAGAAGAATAAGCTATGGCCCTACCATTTTACATTAGCACACAACCCAAACCAACTCTAGATGCATTGCAATACACAACATAACCCTCAAACCCATTCAGTAGTGACAATATAAGAGCGGACATAAGCCTATCCTTCAATGTTTGGAAGCTTCTCTCACATTCATCAGTCCACACAAACTTAACCTTCTTTTGAGTCAATTTGGTCATAAGGGAAGTATTGGAGGAGAACCCATTCATAAATCTTCTATAGTAACTCGCAAGGCCCAAGAAGCTCCTAATATCCAACGGGGTTAATGGTCTAGGCTAATTTCTAATCACATCGATTTTCTTAGGATCCACTTTTACACCATCCCATGACACCACATGACCCAGGAATGCAACCTCCTTCAACCAAAACTTACACTTGTCATATTTGGCATACAATTTCTCCTCTCTCAACCTTTGCAACAAAACTCTCAAATGACACACATGATCCTCCCTACTGTGTGAATAGATCAATATATCAATAATGAAGACCACAATAAAGGAACCAAGGTAAGGTTTGAAGACCTTATTCACTAGATCCATGAAAATGCTCAGTGCATTGGTCAACCCAAACGACATCACAAAAAACTCATAATGCCCATATCTAGTCCGTAAGACCGTCTTAGGAATATTATACTCCGTCACCCTCACTTGATGATACCTAGACCGAAGATCAATCTTAGAGAAGAAGTTAGCCCCTTACAATTGGTCAAACAAGTCAGCAATCCTTGGAAGAGGATATCTATTCTTTATAGTGATCCTATTGAGTTGTCGGTAATTAATGCACATTCTAAGTGACCCATCTTTATTTTTCATAAACAACACCGGAGCACCCCAAGGTGATTGACTAGGTCTAATAAATCCTTTTTCCAATAAATCTTTCAATTGCTCCTTTAATTCCTTCAACTCTATCGGGGCCATACAGTAAGGGGGAATGGAGAAAGGTTTAGTATCGAGAAGGAGATTTATGCCAATATCTGTCTCCATTTCAGGAGAGACACTAGGAAGGTCATTTGGGAAGACATCAAGAAACTCGTTTACAATGGGGACTGACTCAATAGAAGGGACTGTGGACTCCACATCTTTAATCCTTACAAGATGATACAAACATCCCCTAAAAATCAACTTATGGGCTTTAATGTATGAAATGAATCTATCCTTGACCACCATATCTTGACTTTCCCATTTAAAGATGGGTTCATTAGGAAATTGAAACTTGACCCTACGGGTTCTACAATCAATAGACGCATAGTAGGCATAAAACCAATCCATCCGAAGGATGACATCAAAATCTACCATGTCTAATTCAACAAGATCACAAGGCAACAACTTATGCAAAAAGCAAATAGGACAACTTTTATAAACTTTCCTAGAAACAATAGAGGCACCAATAGGAGTAGACAGTTCATATGAATCATGCAACAACTCAAGAACAACATGGAACTTTTTAGCGATAAAAGGGGTAACAAAGGAAATAGTGACACTCAGATCAATCAAAGAATACATATCAAAGTCAAAGATTTTCAACATACCGGTACAACATCGGGGACCTCACCAACCCCTTGCCTCCCATGTATTGCATAAAACCAGTTGTACCTTGGGGCGCCACCTCTACCCAATGGAACCATTTGCACTCCGTCCCTTGCCACGATTTCTTGGACAATCTACCTTTTTGTGACCCAACTCCCCACATTCATAGAAAGCACAAAACCTTTTAAACATGGGCCCTTATAACTCCCTCCACATTTAGGACACACATTAATGGGAGACATAACACCAACACCTTGAGGCCTAGGGAGGTCATTGGCAAACCCCCTATTAGTAGCATGGTGAGGCCCTTGGCCTTGATGGAGCCGACTTTTGGAACTTACCCCCAAGATAGGCCCTCTTGGCCTCATGCCCCCTTCTCTTCCTCAATTTTGCTTCCTCCATTTGCTTGGAATAGGTCATCAACCGAGACAAGTCCATGTCACAAATTAGCCTGGCAAACTGATATTCTTCACTTACCAAGTCGGAGACCCCATCACAAACTTGTTCATCCTAGATCTAGGATCGGCCACCAAATGAGAAGCATACTTTGAAAGTTGATTAAACTTGAGGGCATACTCCCTCACACTCATAGCACCTTATTTCAAGTCCATAAACTCTACCAACTTAGCTTCCCTAAGCTCAAGAGGGTAAAATCGATTAAGGAAAACCAATTTGAACTCCTCCCAAAGCACCACATTACCAACCCCCTTCTTACCCTTCCATCGATCATACCATATTTGGGCTACCCCTTTATCTTGGTATGCCGCTAACTCTGCCTTTTCATTCGGCCCAACACCTATGATATTAAAGATTTTATAGACCTCATCAATGAACTCTTGTAGATCTTCATCCATATTTGACCCATAAAAAATTGGAGGATTCATCCTTATGAAGTCTCTTACCCTAGCTCCTAGGATAGTAGCATGAGGGGCTTGGGACCCCTTGATTGACTTGGTTGGCCACAACTTGGGCAAGCATAGTGAGAGCATCCCAGAGCTCACCATTGTTAGGTTGGTTCTCGGGAGTTTGGGCCTTTCATCCTTGAGTGTTTGGTGTGATCTAGCATAGCAAAGAACAAACATTAGGGGAAAAACTTACCACAACTCTTTAGCACGACTTAGAACATGAAGAAGGGAAATATTTTCTAAAATATCTCATAGCCTCCTATTCCTGGTCATGGCACACTTTACAACCATGAATTTGACTCTAATCAATGCGGTGTGTTGGACTCCAAGGATCTATCAACCTAGGGCTTTGATATCAAGTTAAAGATGGCATCAGAGCCTACGTTGATAGATCCTCAGAGTCCTACACACTGCGTCGACTAGAGTTTTATTCATGGTTTTGTTGTGCACCACAACTTTGAGTAGGAGGCTATGAGACCTTTTAGGAAATGTTTCACTTCTTCATGATCCACTCGTGTAATAGAGTCATGTCCCGTAGGGCTTATTGCTAACCCCTACCGCTACATTTCAAGATATACCTCAAGTTACTAAGGACGGTGCTAAGATGAATACAAAGATTTGCAAAGCTCTATGGAAAGTGGCCAAAGTGGCAGCAAAATTGGCAACTCACCTCGATCAACATGTGGGTGCTCCTGAGTCTTCTAGTGGTGAGAGGAGAGGTAGTGAGCCTAAGAGGGTCTGTAATGTGGGTAAGTTCCAAAGCTCCAAGGGGAGAGATAGAGATGGTGTAGTGCCTTATACTAGATGCCTAAAATATGGTAAAAGTCATAATTGCCCATGCTTGAGAGGTACTAATGTTGGTTATGATTATGGGGAGATAGGTCATATGGTTAAGAATTGCCCTCATAAACGTAACAAGAGCAAAGGAGGTAATAGGGGGAATGACAAATCCCAAGTGCGCTACGTGTAGGATAGATCATGGTGGCTTGTTTTGGAAGAACAAGGATGTATGCTTTGGGTGTGGTAAGATAGGCCACAGAATTCTGGATTGCCCATATGGTCGAATTTTGTATCGAGGTGATCATGTTGATCAACTATCTTGAGGGGATGAGATGCCCGATGATATTACCGATAAGTTAAAGTTTTCTTGACTTTATTGTGCATGCATTATTAGGCCCGGTGTGCCACTATTTCTTCTCTATTCTTTTTGGTTAATACTGGAGCTTCTTGTGTGCCCAAGTTGTGGTGTGGATCTTTGGTGTTTATCCTTTTGTTGGGCATGTTGTTGCTAGAAGGTTCATAGGTGTTGATCCAGGTTTATATTGCATTAGACCTTGTCTTGGGGCTTGTCGGAGTTGGCATAGTGGATTTTGATGCCACTGTAAGAAGGGAATGGTTGCATGCATGTTGTGTCTTCATGGATGGTAGGACCCATAGAGCTAGATCCTGAATCCTTAATGAGCCCGTCCTTGAGTGGGAGGTTGTCAAATGGTAGCAAGAGAGGTAGGTCCATTTCTTGTCATAAGGTATAATTTGTTTCTAAGAGGTTGCATTTATCATCTTGTGAGAATTGGAGGTGTTGAACCTAAGTTGCTTTGTTTATAGAATTGTTGGTGGTGGTAGATGAGGCCTTGAATGTCCCTTTACGATATTTTGGGTTTGAGGTAGTGTCTTTTAGTTTCACTAGTGCACCAGTTATGCCTAGAAGTCTCATGAATAGGATCTTTTAGCTCCTACTCTAATAGGCTTATGGTGGTTTTGGTGATGATATGATGGTTTGTGTTCCCTATAAGGTAGTGCATGTGAGTCTTTTGAGGGTAGTACAACAAAGTTTAAGGAAGAAGGTTGAATGTTAAATAGGAAGAATGGGGATTTTGGTAGTAAGAGGTTGTCTTCCTAGATCGTGTGATGCTGGATGATGGTATTAAGGTGAACCCTAGTAAGACGAAGGTAATTAAAGATTAGCCTAGACCTTGACTTCTTTGGTTTAGGAGCTTCTTGGGGCTTAGTGGGCTATTACCGGAGATGTGAATAAGTTCTCTTCAATTGTTGCTCCTAGGACTTAGTTGACCCTACGTAAGGCCAATGTTGTGACCGACATTCTGAGTGGGGTGATTTGATAGATCCCAGAGTTGATATTTCTTGTGTTATTCCTTGGTGTTAGTAGGAATCATATGTATGAGGGTTGATCCTTGATTCCTTCCAATCGAGGAGACCCAAAACTATTTTTAAGAAAACCTACATAGATTTTGCTTACTTTAGTTTGGGGTTTTGAATATTATGATTCCTAAAATTCTATTGATGCATGGTTAGTATTTATTTGATGATTTTAATATGATTTAAACTATTACATGAGGATTTACTTTGGGTTTATGAAATTATAAGCATGCATGTCCCCTTTTTTTTTAATTATTTATGCATGAGAGATTACACCATAGATTTAAATGTGGAATTAATTATGTTTTCACTTTAATTTCATGTTATAAATATTGATTTTAGATTGAGTCTCAATTACCCATATCACTCCCTCACTGATCATAGCATATGCATTCACTTACATGGATTGTTTGGAGAAATTATGTTATGGGTTAAGCCCAATTTTGTTTTATGGTATGAATTAGACAAAATGTTGGTTATGACAATAATGTGATCACACTTATGTCTTTGATTTTTGGCTCATTGAGCATTTGGGATGTTTGCACCATTTTGTGCATGAATGGACTATTCCTATGCATGGATATTATGACTAAGAAATTATGATTTTGGCATTTGAGCCTAAGTATGAATTATTGTAAATGGTGTTTCGCTTTTAATCCCAATTGTGCATTGAAATGATTTGGAAAGAAAAATGACTATTGTCTCTTTGAAAGTATGTATATGTATATTATGAGTATTCTTGTGGGATGATGACTTAGCACTGATGGATTGAGAGGGGGGTCTATGCGGGTTGCCCCATGTTCTTGTTGCTTAGAGTCTTGTCTTGTGATCTTGGTTGAACTTAGCTTGACGGGTTGGTCTTGTGGTAGTTTGAGCTACTTGCATAGCATACTTCCAATGATTGTAGAACCCCTAAAGTTGTAATATGATGGTTAAGGATGGTCGATCTATTTGGTTGACTACGATGGGGTAGTCACTTCCCGAAGGTTGATTTGAGGTTTGAGTTTTGTTCTCAAGTCTGGAGGAGGGTAGGTGATATCCCTAAGTGTCCTTTTGAACTAGGAATGAGAACTTAGATTATTAGTGGAGTTGTTAGGTGGGCTTAAGCACCGGTTGTATCAATTGGGTTTCATGAATAGGGTCTTAAAACCCTACCTTGGTATGTTTGTGGTGGTCTCTAGTGATGAGGTATTGATTTGTTTAGAGCTTGTATTTAGTGGTAGTGTTGCAAGCCTTAGGGGATGAGAGGTGGTTTGCTAAATATGTTAGGAGTGAATTGTGGATAGCAAGAAGGTGGTTAGAATTTCTTAAGGATTATGAAATAAATGTGCATTAATTTTTCCTTGGTAAGGCTAATGTGCGGTCGGTGCTCTAAGTAGCCTATGATGTGTTGATGATGGTGGTAGGGGGTGACTAGAGAGATCCATTGGTTGGCTAGATTGGGATTTGGGTTGGAAGAAGTTGAGCATGGTGGTGTAGTATTCTTGATGGTTCTAAATCTTCTTTGGTTAAAGAGATCTAGTTTAAGTAAGGCCTTTTTTCGCCTTACTAGGGTTGGGAGATTTGGGTGAAAAAATGGTAGAGTGGAGGTAGTCTCCCAAGGCGGAGATGGTGGTTTATGGTACCAAGTGGGCTATGTGTGATTAAGGTTGACAAATGAGTTTAGGGTTGTGAGTCCTTGTAGAATGTAGAGGGAGGTTGGTAAAGTGGCATAAAGGTGGAATGACCTAAGGATATCATTATGGTTTGTTCGGTTCTTCATGCTTTTAGGTTGAGGGGATGTGTTGATGACTCTAGTGTCATAGAACTCTTTGAGGTTGTGGGTGTTGTGGAGGATAAGTTGGCTTAGGAGAAGGTCATGGTGGAGATATTGGATGGAAGAGTTGAAAAAGTTGATTGATGAGGATGTAGTGTTCGTCAAGGCCCATTGGAAGAATTGCCAAGTCGATAGTGTTCCCCGAGGAGTCGGAACGGGCATGGAAAAGCGATATTTGTACCTCTTTCATTCTATTTAAGCTTATGATATCATGTCAAACCCCATTTTATGATTTCATGTCTTATGTTTCATCCCCTATGTCATTGCATGGATTCATGTTTATGTTGACACGTTCATGATCATTTTAACACTTGTGTTGAGAATTCGAAAAAAGGTGTTTAAGTGCATTGTTGCATTCTTGTTGGGGCTGATTTCTTCATGATTACTCTTCTTATATATTTTTTTGACATTTGGGGACAAATGTTCCCAATGGAGAGATATTAAAACACCCCACACTTGCCTAGGAATGTCTCGATAATCGTAATTCCCTTATATCTCAAATCAGAGATATTTAAACACCCCTCCATGTAGCTCGGAAAGACCCTATGATGTATTTTTTTCAATATCTCAAAATCCATGCAGAATTTTACAAATCCGACTTCATATTCTTGTTTAGAGGGCAAAATTGTGTAGGGAAATAAGTTCCTACAAGGTATATTTTGTTCGTGCCAAGAAAAATAATTTTTTGTTAAACTTCGCAAAAACAGTAGCAGTCCGTGACCTGACGTGGGTGTTATGCCGAAAAATGGCTCTTTTTAAAAAAAAGAAAATTAAAAAATAAGTTTTAAACTCAATTAATTTGAGGAAAACCAATTTTTGAAATTTTAAAGAAAAACAGAGTCGCCACCTAATTTTAAGGATAATTAGGAAACCAATAAAACATTTAAAAAGACCTAACAGAAAAATCTTTTTAA
>JAABOM020057899.1:0-14567 GCA_011800125.2 Solanum clarkiae
ATATATATATATATATATATATATATATATATATATATATATGTTGACTATGAGGGTGAGCCCGGTAGCTTGTCTTGGACCCCATTAAGTATCTAAATTTTAGAGGTGTTGTTGGACATATTTGTATTATGCTATGAGCTTTGACTCTCTCTTTCCTCTTTCTGTTTATGATATGAAAATTGAGCCGCATCCCCGTTTGTCCCTGTTTACTATTTTTTGTTGTATTTTATTGGTTCCGCAACCAAAAATGTGTAATGATATGTTAAGAGGCTTGCTTGGGGTCCCTTCGGGCTTCCTATGCGCTGTGTCACATCTAGGCCCTAGGCTTGGGTCGTGACAGGGTCAAACCCATGGTGAAAACATAGAGTAAGGAGAATTCAATTTATGCAATTTGAAATATTAACCTACACAACTCTCGAAAAGGAGGGTGTTGTAATAACAAGTAGAAAAACAAATCTAACACAAGAGTCTAACCAATATAGAGAGAAAGTAGGGTATTGTGTTCCCTATGATTCCCTAACTCAGCATCATCGGATAACCTAATTCTTTTCAAGTGTAGCATGCAAGACGATCAGTTAAGTTCACTAAGCCATTATGGTCTAGGTGAGAAAAGAATTTCGGTACATGACTTGGCCCATCACTGAAGTGTACATTACTAACCCTTACCTATTAGTTCTAGTACAACCTCCCCTTGGCCTAGTTCGGTTGATTAGACGAGAACACAGCAATCGAATCCTATTAGTTAATCCTTTTTCCTATTCATTATACCTTGGTCCAGTCAATAATATTAGGCAGGTTCTAATGTTTTCTGCCAGTAGAAAACAAGTAAAATGAAGAGATTTAATTAATACCATGCTTGCACACTTTCCAAGAATTACGAATTATCTAATTTTACCTTGTTGGTTCTTCAAGTTTCCCAGAACCCTAGTTGTGGACTTAGCTACTCATGATTTGTGTAGATATAAGACTTAAAAATTGAAATTACATAATAGAGAACTTACACAATTGAATAAAACACAAGCAAATCCAAGCTTAAATGAGAATTACAAGATTATAAGATCAAATGAAAGTACAAGTGTTTCCCAAAACTCTCTGATGTTTTCTCTACTCAATCTCACTATTTTTCTCTCAAACTATTCAACTCTCTCTAAAAACGTAATGAAAGATAAATTTAAACCTATTTGTAATATTAAAAATACAAGTCCTAAATAAAATAAGATAGTTGGGTCGACATGCCTCATGAATAGCTTTATGGGCATTATTGTGTTCCACGAGTCGTAATCGGGCTCTCGTATCTTGTTACTACAAAACAGGACTTGTGATCTTCGACACCCCTTTACATCCCGTAAAGTGTTGTATGGCCTGGAGTCTGGTTTCGTCTGATGAATAATTAGAAAGTCTTTCGTCTCTAATCCTCAGGGCGTGAAACATGATTTACGACTCGTAAATAAGTTCACAACCCATCTGCAAGTTCATAGAACAAACTTCAGAAAATTAGTCCCTACGTGGAATTGTTCACGAAACCTTGTTCACGGCCTGTAGAATGCTCTCTGGCCTATGAAGGGTTTCATATATCATCGAAATCAGCAATTTCTCCATAATCTTCCCAAAATCAAGGCCAACCCTGGAATCCAGCTAATAAATCACAAGAAAAACATAAAACCCACTAATATCGCATTGAGAACACCCAAAATTTCAAGTTTTAAGTATCAAAAGTGTTGTATTTTGACAGCACATCAACATCCTCAACTTAAAATTGTTTCTTGTCTTCGAGGGACAAACTCAATATATATAGTAGTACAATAATAGAAAGACCTCAAACCAATGGTATATATCACGTCACACTTAAGAACAGATACCCATGCCATTTTTCAAAACAAAGTTAGATAGCCATCGAGCAAATCAATATTGACAAATCCATGTGACACCATAACTATGATAAGTGAGGCACTACGAACAATCCACAATAAATAAGCCTAATGCTAACAATGTAATGGAAGTACCCTGATAGAAAGAAGACTCATTTATCACTCTCAATAATGTTTTCATGTATAATATTAGGACTATGCAAAATCTCTCACCCTTACAAAAGATATTCATGCATCATGTCTAATAGCACAGGCTTGCCCCTGTAGTCACGACTAAGATTTTCGACTACTTGGACTAGGATCATTTTAAGAATTGATAGGCTTGTAACGTAGGTTCAAGGGGCTTTGGTACTATATTTTGGTAACATAGCGACTAAAGGTCCTCCATGACACTGGGTTTTGCTGCACTTTTGCCCTACCAACACTATTACTTTCACTCTATTCTTGTTTTTCTCCCATTTCAAGCTTTTCTGGTTGCTTTCTTTTCATTTTTGAGATTATTGCCTTGCTTTTGCACTTCATTTTTCTTTTTAGCTCACAACTAAGGCATTACTTATTTTTCTTGCACCCAGTACATTATTTTTCTCCTTTTCTATGTATCACTAATTTTCCCCCTCATTTTTGTGTTTTATTATACTAGCCACCCTCAGCTTAGGCTTTTGGCCAGAGTTGAAGTGCACATTATCCATCCTCAAATCTAGGGCCACTTTTGGTAGCCACCCTCAATATAGTTTTTTTGGCACAACAAAGGTGCATAATGTTCAACGAAGGACCAGGGCCAACTTTAGGTTTTTATAACTAATAAGGTGTCACGACCCAAGCCTAGGGCCTAGACGTGACACAACAAATAGCCCATTAGTGGAACTCTCCTTAAAACATTTTGTCTACAAGCTCTAAGCATATCCTCAAGAGTTTGGATAGTCCTCTCGGCTTGACCATCCATTTGAGGGTGAAAGGCTATGCCAAGCCTAACCTTGTACTAAGACCTCTTTGAAATGACCTCCAAAAGTGAGAAGTAAATTGAGAAATACAATTTGAAATGATAGACAAGGCACCCCATGCAATCTAACCAACTCATGTATATAAAACTTGGCATACTCTTCGGCACCATAAGTAGTTTTTACCTGTAGAAAGTGAGCCGACTTGATCATTCTATCCACAACAATCCAAATAGAGTCAAAGTGTTTTCTAGTCTTAGGCAACCCAACCACAAAATTAAAGTTGATCTCTTCCCACTTCCAATTAGGAATCTCTATGTTTTGGGCTAGGCCACCAGTACTTTAATGTTTGGCTTACACTTATTGGCAATTGTGACTTTCAGATATGAACTTGGCAATATCTCTCTTTATACCACCCACCAATACACCTCTCTCAAGTCTCTATACATTTTTGTAGAACTGGGGTGAATGGAATAGGATGAATTATGCGCCTCCTTCAAGATCAACTCCCTTAAGTCATCAATATTTTCCAGACACAACCTACATTGGTACCTAAGTGTACCATCTCCCCCGAGGAGAAAACGTCCATTTTACCATCTCTCACAAAGGCCTTCAACTGTAGCAAAGTGGGGTCAAGATCTTGTTTTGCCTTCACCTTCTTCATTAAGGAAGATTCAAAACCATCAACAACCGCTACACCACCATTATCAACTTCATCCCACCTAACCACCAATCTGACGAATCAGTGAACCTCTCTATCTACCTCCTTGCCACTATCCCCAAGATGAGCTAGACAACCGAAGGAAATCCTACTAACAGCATCGGCCATAACATTGGCTTTGACCAGATGATAATGCACACTCATATCATAAACTATATGGAGCTCTAACCACCTTCTTTGTCTCAAGTTACGATCTTTTTAAGTGAGCACATATTGGAGACTCTTATGGTCGGTAAACACATCAACATGAACCCCATACAAGTAGTGATGCCAAATTTTCAAAGCAAATACCACGGCCGCAAATTCAATATCATGGGTGGGATAATTCTTCTCATGCACTTTAAGTTTCCTAAAGGCATATACTATCACCTTGCCATTCTGCATCAAAACACACCCCAAACCAATTCTTAAGGCATCACAATATACCAAATCCTTCCAACCTTCAGATAGAGCAAAAATAGGAGCAAAGCCAAGCTTATCTTTCAAAGTTTGAAACTCTTCTCACATTCATTGATCTACACAAATTTTGCCTTCTGTTGGATCAACTTAGTCATCGGAGAAACAATAGAAGAGAAACAACTTAAAAATCTCTGGTAATAAACCGCCAAACCTAAGAAACTCCTAATGTCCAATGGAGTCAAAGGTTTAGGCCAATTCCTTATAGCTTATGTCTTCTTAAGATCCACCTTAATGCCATCACCCCACACCACATGCCCTAGAAAAGCAACCCCTTTCAACACAAACTCACATTTTTCATATTTTGCTTACAACTTCTCCTCCCTAAAGATTTGCAATACCATCCTCAAGGATCCACATGCTCCTTCTCATATGGGAATAAATCAAGATATCATCAATAATGACCACCACAAACAAGTCAAGGTAGGGTTTAACAACCCTATTCATGAGATCCATAAATATAACCGGTGCATTACTAAACCCAAAGGACATAACCACAAGCTCAAAGTGCCCATACCTAGTCTAGAAAGCCGTCTTGGGAACATCACACTCCCTCACTTTCACTTGGTGATGCCTGGACCAAAGATCAATCTTAGAAAAGTGACTCGCCCCTTGAAGTTGATCAAAAAGGTCATCAATACTTGGTAGAGGGTACTTGTTCTTTATGGTGACCCTATTAAGTTGTTAGTGATTAATGCACATTCTA
Source organism: Solanum clarkiae (assembly GCA_011800125.2). Taxonomy (NCBI): domain Eukaryota; kingdom Viridiplantae; phylum Streptophyta; class Magnoliopsida; order Solanales; family Solanaceae; genus Solanum; species Solanum clarkiae. Next base: position 4,690 of record JAABOM020057899.1, read on the forward strand.
AGAGAACCAATCTTTTTCTTGACAAATAACACTGGTGCACCCCATGGTGACTTATTAGGCCTTATGAAACACTTTTCCAACAAATCCCTCAATTGCTCCTTTAACTTCTTCAATTTCGCTGGAACCATATGGTAAAGGGGAAAAAATGGATTGGCTATCGCGAAGGAGGCCTATATGAAAGTCTATTTTCCTTTTAGGAGAAACACAGGGAACCTCATCGGGAAAGACATCAAGAAACTCATTAACCACCGGAATGGCTAAATCAGAAGGACTTTGGGCTCAATATCCCTAACCTTCACAAGATGATAGAGACAACCCTTAGAAATCAACCTTTGGGCTTTAAGGCAAGAAATGAGTCTACCCTTGACCACCATATCACGACTTTCCCATGCAAGGACGAGCTCATCTGGGAATCGGCACTTAACCCTACGGATTCTACAATCAATAGAAGCATAATATGTATGTAACCAATCCATCCCATGAATGATATCAAAATCCACCATATCTAATTCAACAAAATCACAAGGCAAGACTTTATGCGATATGAACACGGGACAATTTCAATAGAATCTTTAGCAACAATAGACTCACCAATGGGGGTTGACACTTCATAAGGCTCACACAATAATTCCGGACCAACATGAAGCTTTTTGGCAACAAAAGGAGTAATAAAAGAAAGAGTGGTACCCTAGTCTATCAATACATACCCATAAAAATCAAAAACCTTTAAAATACTAGTGGCGATATTAGGCATCTCATCCACCCCTTTTCTTCCTTGAAGAGCATAGAATCTATTTTTTGTTGGAGCACCCCCTTGTTGGCCTCCCTACCCCTTAGACCCACATTTATACCTTGACCTTGTAGACGACCATCTCTACCTTTGTTTGGACCATGAGGACAATCAATAACCTTTTGATCTACTTCACCACAACCAAACAAGCATTGTAATTCTTCAAACACAGACCGCCAGGGTTTCTTCCACACTTTTGGCACTTAGGGTGGGTCATCCCACCATTACCACTGTGGAATCTTGGATTAGCATTAGAAATCTCTTATTAGGAGCATTGGAAGGCCCTTGGCCTTGGAACTTATGGCCTTGAGGAAACCGACCACCCTTGGAACCTTGGAAACAACCTTCAAAAAGAGCCCTCTTGGACTTACCACTCCTTCTTTTTCTAAGCTTTTCCCCCTATAGTTGTTTGGCATATGTCAAGAGACGGGACAAATCCATATCACTCACCAGCATAGCGGTACGACACTCCCGACACAAACTTGTTCATCCTAGCTCTAGGGTCAGCCACCAAATGTGGAGCGTACTTGGAGAGCTTGTTGAACTTGAAAGCACACTACCTCACACTCATGGAACCTTGTTAAAGGTACATAAACTCCATCATCTTAGCCTCCCTTAGCTCGATTGGAAATAACCGGTTGAGGAATGCGGCTTTAAGCTCTTCCGAAAGGATAACATTATCATTCCCCTTCTCTAACTTCCATTGTGTAAACAAAATTTGAGTCACCCCTTGAGTTGGTAGGCAACTAACTCTGCCTTTTCCTCTAAGTTGACCCCTATGATGGATAGCTCCTTGTATACCTTACCTATGAACTCTTTTGGATTCTCATCCATCTTGGACCCATGGAACTCCGGTGGGTTCATTCTTGTGAAATCCCTCAACCTAGAAGCCGGAGTGGGAGCATGAGGGGATTGATCCCCTTGGTTAATTTGGTTTTCATAGCATGAGCCAACATTGTAATAGAATCTCGAAACTCATCTTGGACTACCCCTCCACCTTGAGGAGCGGTAGGGGCCAATTGCTCCTCGGGTGTACGGGCTCTCCTTAGTCTCCCTCTTTGAATCGGCATGATCTAGAAGAGCAAAGAGCATTCATTAGGGTAAAAGCCTTACACTTATATCTAAAACATGACATAGACCATGAAGAAGTGAAACATTTCCTAAAACATCTCATAACCTCACATTCATAGTTATGGCGTAGTTCAAAACCATGAATAAGACTCTAATCAACGCGGTGTGTTGGATTCCGAGGACTATTAATAACCCAGTACTCTAATACCAAGTTTGTCATGGTGCAAGCCTAGTCCCTAGACATGACACGATGAATGGGGAAGCCGAAGGGACCCCAAACAAGTCTCATAGAATATCATTCACACATCCTTGCTCATGGAAGCAAAATAAATATAACATGATATAATAAAAGGGAAGTGGGACTAAGGGAAAATCTTTGATAGTCATAATTGCATAAAAGACTCAAGCTCATAGCATAAGTACATCCAAATACCCAACAACACCCCTAACATGGAATGGAGCAAGGTCCAAGATACTTTCCAAGCTCACCCTCATAGTAACAAGTGTTCAACATAAAGAAGTCTCAAAATAGTAATAATAACGTAGATAGTGTCCACGAACTTGAGGACTCACCAAAACTTATCTCTGAAATATCAACTAGCCTCGTAAAAGATGATCAAAAGGCGCTCCAGTCCCGACATGGTAATATCATGTAGTCATAGAGTATGCATTTGTACGTTTGAATGTACTAAGTATATAGGATGCAATGCAATAAGACATAAGCCAATATAGTCAAAATGCATAATCATAAGCAATAGATATATAATCTCAATGTGGCATGCATGATCAATGCTCATAATAAAACATCTTGTATATCATTCATCTTGCACAATATATGTATATAACATATACATGTGTGGGAAGTGACCTCAACCAACATAGACCAAAAAAATATAACTTGGATTCCGAGGCCTGATACCCCCTCGGTTTAGGTGACCGGGCATGACACCGCCCAACGAAGTGTGGTCTACGTGCTAAGGCAAACCAAACATGATGATATGAACTAGATGGATCCACTAGTATAGCAAGGGTAATAATCATAATCCTATGGTAGCACATAGTTTAGAGACAAAAGACTTTATATAAGGACCCCTTGTGTCGAGCCCCCTTCTTAAGCCTCAATCAGTGCTAAATCAAATTCCATGGAATACTTGTAGTAATCATGACTTGTATAACTGGTAAGAAACATGGAACCCTGATATGAGTAGACCTTGAAACATGTTTAATCTCTAGTTGTGAGCCTAACTTGAAACATGAGAGAAGATCATAATCACACATGAACCCTTCTTTTATCATGAATGGCTCACATGAGGTAAAAACCTAGAAATAGGGCTTAACTTGATACTTGAAAAATCATAGATATTTTTCATGAATTCAATACATACTTGAAATCCCTTAATCATCATATAGTCACTTGACTTGTAAACTATGAAATAGATCATCAATAACGTGAGAATTCTTGACTTGACATTTTATCAAACACATGGTGGGTTCATGATGCTTATTGAAAACTATGCAATTCAAGAGTGAAATAAGATGAGAAACTTAATGTAAATCAACCCATTAACATATTGTAAAACCCTCATGTAAGATAATTTGAAGTCCATTATCAAAACTCATATTAGATTATAGTATCATAGCTCAAAACATGCGTAGTCTCAATAGACAAAGATCAACTCATAGTGTAAGCTTAAAATAGATACTCATGCATAATCAACAATATTTTGATAAAACCCCAACATAATTCATGCTCATATTTCATAATAAGAGATACCATAAGTAATATAACTTGAAATCATACAATTTTTATAAAAAACAAGATTGGGCTCCATGGGTGAAAGGACCCAATCGATGAAACCCATACCTCAAACTTGCGTTTTCTTGAGATGAGCTTGAAAGAAACTTAGAGCTTGAAGTGAATCCTTAAGTTCCAAATTAAGCTTGAAATCCTTGAATTTGGAATGAGATATTTGGTTAAGTCCTATGGAGGTTCTTCTGAGGGTCTAGAGTGATGTAGAATTGAAAAATAACTAAGTAAGGGAGATTTCACACTTAAGTGGGCATGGGTTTATGACCCCAATACCCTTAGCAAAAATAGAAAAACCAAGGAAACACTTACACTATTCACATCCTTGGCGCGATGCGGACTCATCGCGTAGGAAACATTTGTACTACCCCAGACCCCTGGCACATCGCGGCCTTAGCCCGTCGTTGCCAGGGCGAGGATGCTCTTTGAAAATCATAAATTGGCAAATATTAATTTTTGCTACAGGCCCTCTAAATTCGGGTTATACCCATGTCTCACACAATTTTTCCCCTGATCAAGAATATGAAGTCGAATTTTTGATATCACGCATGGATTTTGAGATATCTAGAAATTACGATTATGGGCATTCCGAAGCACATTTTTGGTGCATTTCACACCGAGTTCTTCTCAGCCTTGATTAAGCTAGCATCCAAGATGCACTAAACCTTGACCAATAAGTCCATCTGGTATAGACTTTCCACCCTCGACTTTACATAGAGTCAGTAGATCAAGCATGAAATAGAGTTTGAGGTGGACCTCTTCAGGGCAGCCTCGTGGATTTGCTTAGCGATGAGGTGGGCCCAATCTATCCCATAGTCAGCTAAGATGTTGGTTACTAGTACTGTACGCTCCAGCTTCGAGGTACTATTAGCAAGTGTCACCTAGGTGCAGGATACGAGAACCGCCTACCAAACTTTGGCGAGGAAATAGAAAGAAGCCTTTACAATAGGCTCTGAGTGAGTTGCGATCCATGCAGATTCCAGACCTTGCTCAACAATCAAACCAAACACCTATCTCATCAAGATGGCTCTACGATCTAGATCTCTCATCACTATCGAATCCTTCGTTTGTCCCACTCTGTAGTCAAACGTAGTTGTGGATCTATGGCAGGGAAATCTAGCCCAAATAACATTCGGCGAATAGTGGTCTCTGAGATGTCCACCTGTCAGCCCCTCACTCTGGTTTCCATCAGTGTAGGATGAGCGAAGGGCTTCTTCCACTTGCAAAGAGTATTGTATATCATGGCTACATAGGATGTATACAACTCCCCCACCATGTACAGGGAGTACCTCCTTAGCGATTTGGTCAGCGACTAGAGCCCATAACTGATAATCATGTCCTGGATACCAAGAATACTGTCAAGTATATCTGGAATGACTCTTGGATCCTCATAAATTAAGTGGGCTAGCTTGCCCAACTCTGCAGTCTGTGAATCCTCAATATAGATGTCCAACATACCCGTGACACACCACCGACTAGTAAGTGTGTTTGGTGGAATGGTAATACCCGCAGTACCATAGAAGACTCTCTCTCTGACCCATTGACAGGGCTTGACTCTAAGCTGGACTCACTTCTAGATAGATCCATCTAAATATAGTTGCTCCTATCATGGTCTCTCTTATCAAACTAGGGAGTACGAATGACAAGAGCCTAACTCTGCCTAGCTTTATCAGCCTCTGAGTCTGGCTAGATGCCAAGCTCTTCTACTGATCCAAATGGGGTGGGGGTCTGCTAATCCCCCGAGGACTTATCTCTGAGCCTCCTCTACAAGGCCTTGATTTTTCATGTTTTGCTTTCGGGGCCATAGTACCTAAAATATAGACATTTACGCAACTTGTTTAGCCCCAGCGATCAAAAAATGAAATGCAAAAACAATTTAGACTTATTTGCAAAGGGTCTACGAGAGCACCTTTAAGGGCAATAGTAGAAACTACGATCCATAGAAAGCTCCCGCAACACAGTGTTCACCAATTTTTTTGGTTCACTAGAAATGTCTATGAGACTAGGTATAACTCATAGAATGTTTTACGAGTCATAGACTGAGTCATAGAGGATTCCAGTGTCTGAGTTTATTTTAGGCAGGGATCCTCAAGACCTTCCTATGAGCCGTAAAGTGTTCTACTACTCGTAGAAGGCCTCATTTGATAGGTTCTCAGAAACTTCAAGTTTCTGGAATATCATACGAGGGGCAATTACGACGTGTGGAAAATTCCAGGGGTCATAAAAGCCACTCATAGACCAAAAAACTCAGTTACTTGAGTTTCTAAGTTCATCAACACGGACCTCGTATGACTTCTTTCAACATATTTTACTAGCACTAAAGCAATACGCACATGCCCACTTAACTTTCAACATAACATTCAACACCCTAATGTGATGATTAGAATATATACCCTATCAAAAATAATTGAGCATGCTTCCCCAACCCTTCCAACCCCCTATGAATGACTTAACATCAAAATTATGCACCATGTCATCAAACATAGAATATCACACATAACATCAATTCCTCACAAAAGGTGGATGATTCAATTAGGCGCCAAAACACATTATTCGAACATAAAACAAAGCAACCACACCAAATTCTGATTTGACACACATTTCAAGAACAAGCAACCACACTTTGATTATCAACATGTCAATTTTTACACATGAGTTTATGTCTAACACAACCATTCCCGACATAATTTTCAATTTAACCATATAAATATAGGCAAATTATTGGTATTGGGTTGACCAAAAACTTACCAAATTATGTTATTAGATTGCAGAAGATGAAGGGGGTGATGAACGCTAAAAACCCTAGGTCAACAAAAATTCTTGTCAAAAAATGGAAGGGTTGTTACTGTCGATGATCTAAAGTTTTGGGGTTGAACATGGCTGGGGTACAGTTCGTAAATTAGGGTTCAAATGGGGTCAAAATATTTTGACCACAATATTTATACTTTGACGAGGTCAATTAAAAATTAATGGGCCTGGTCTCTACGAAACCCCAATGATTAGGCCATAGAGTATCTCACGGCTCATGAATTATAATTTCGTAGAATGTTCAAACCCTAGCTTTTAGGATTGGGTTTTATAGACCAGTGTACGAGTCAAAAAAATAAGTATTACACGTAGAGTTGGTCTAGAGATCCCAACACTTAGTAAAGAATTCAAAAAACTTATCTAGGTCTCACAAGCCTCATTCACAACCCGTAGTTTTATCTATGAATCATAAAATTGACTCGTGGACTAGGGTGCACAACTTTTCTGCTTACTGAGAATGTCTATGAGATGGTGTATTGGTTGTAAAGATATTTACAGCACATAGAACATGTCATAAAGGCACTTTTTGATACCATTCTAAGCCAAGAGTGGCTTACTTAGCCATGTACTTGCACATTCTTCACAAAACACACTATTACCCTATATGCATCCAGCTAAGTGTCCGAAATTACAACCAAAATACAAGAAAATAGACTGCCTATGAGTCTAAAAACTGAAAATAAAGCTACAAATACAACTATCACATAAAAAATCTTTGGTTGCCTCCCATGTACCGCATAATTTATTATCGCAGCACGACTTGGACAACTAGGTTACTTAGACTACACCAATTGCCTAGATTTCAATCTTCAAACCATCTGGCCTCTTCATAGACTAACAAATATTAATGACAACTTCTTCATCATTCAATCTAAACATGAGTTGACCAGCTTTCATTTCCAGCTGTGCTCGACCAGTGGCTAGGAATGGTCTTCCCAAAATGATTGGGACATCAAAGTTGACTTTGCAATCTAGGATCACGAAGCCTGGGGGAAATATGAACTTTTCAACTTTTTTACAAGCATATTATACAGTAATTCCACAGGCTTCTTTTGCGTGCGGTCAATCATCAGCAACCGCATGCTCGTCGAAGTAAAGGCTCCCAATTGTACCTTCTAGAAGACCGCAAGGGGCATCAGATTAATTCTAGCACCTAGACCACATAATGCACTTGCAAATTGCACATGTCCAATAGTGCAGGGAATTATAAAAGTGTCAGGATCTTCTCGCTTTTATACCAAGGACCTCGTAGCAATTGCACTGCAATGTTATAGCTCTTGGGAAAGCTCCTGACTCATACTGTGCTTCTTCATAACTAGGTCCTTCATGTATTTTGCATACCCTAGCATCTTCTCCAATACCTTGATGAGAGGGATATAGATGGAGAGTTGTCTCAGCATGGAGATAAAGTGCTTGAGTTTGCCTTCCGCCCCTATCGTTTTAATTCTTTGAGGGAGAGTAGAAGGTGGCCTAGGAATGGGCTTCCACTTTTGTGGCATTTCAGCAGCTTCACTCACCCTATCCTCGCTAGGATCATCTCCTGTATCTGCATCTTTAGCTGCAACTATCTCCTCTCGAACATCATCCTCATCAATTGGCATATGAGGATCAATGGTGCTCTTGCCACCACGAGTAGTAACCGCAATGCATTGACCTTCATTTTTAGCATTTTAAACTTTGTTGATCGGTGGTGTACCCCACTGACTCTAATTTAGTTAAGTCGACACGTGACTGAACTTTTGTTCAAGCCGTTTGATCACAACAGAATAAGACTCAATTTTCTGATTGATACTGGAGATCTTAGATTTCATCCCCCTTGAGTCTTATCTTGTGTCCAGCGTTCTTCAATAGATGATCAAACATCTCCTCAACTCTTGAGTTACTCATAACTACGTCGCAGTTATGTGGTGAGACATATAGACCATTTCTATAACCATATTTTCAGCTCCAATTGGTGTCCCTATCTTAGCCCTAATTTCTACTATAATATCTTTCGTAGTTGTCTCTGGAAGCTCGATCTAGATTGATGTTCCGATATTGGTATCCTTGATCTTAGCGCCAATAGTCCTGATTTCACCCTTGGGCGTTGGTCTGGAAACTCCCTATCTAATTAGTAATAAAATAAGTATCCTCCTCATAATAGGGATAATCATGCATGGATGCACGTGGAGGCTGATGAACCACTGCATTAACTAGCTCCTGATTCTGCTTCATCATCACCTCCATGCCTGTAGTGCATTATCTCTTTTCCCCAGGCACGATTGGTCTTGACCACTTTGTCATTCCTTTCTGCAATGCTTGCAAATGGCTAATCTAAGAACATGCCCCCCATAATGGTATCAACACAAGCCTGACTATTTTCATCAAGGGCACGGTAGAAGATCTCTACCGAGGCATCATCAATAATCTTGTGGTCCAAGATAATTCTCAAGCACTTAGTAAACCACTCCCATGTAATGCTAATCGAGTCACCAGAAAGTTACTCAAAGTTGTTGATCTGATCTTTAAACATAAGCTTCTTCGACCACAAGAAGTACCTCCCCAGAAATTCCTTCTGTAATTCAGCCCAACTGGTAATCAAACTCTACGGGAGCTTAGACAGCCATAGTATTTCATTGCCTATAGAAGATAATGGGAGGATACAAAATCCTACAACATCCTGTCACGCCCCAAGTCCCATTAGGGCGGATTGGCACCCATTATCGATAAGGACAGGGAGAACTAACCTGTCTCTATGCGCTTTATATATGTATTGTAAAGGATTTCTACATTTGATATGCCTTTAATAAAATAAACAGTGATAACAAGCCAAAAGGAAATGCATATGACTAGGCCGTTGAGGCCACGGTTGCTAAAGTGCAAGACATGACCATAATTTAATTTACATAGTCTACAAATCATATAGATAAGGAAAAGTAACTGATAACGATCGAGACAGGCCCTACCTCAGCTAACTGTACAATACAAACATATAAGCGCTAGACATGCAAAGCTCCGAAGCAACCTGGAGCTTGGTAACAGCAGCTGGATATCCAGTACTCCTACTGGGAAGATCTACTAGCACCTGTGCCTGCAGTACGAAATGCAAGTCTCCCATAAGGGACGTCAGTATCGGATAATGTACTGAATATGTAAGGTTGGACATACTGTACATTAAGTAATAAATCAAATGAAACCATGCACTGTATAAGATTCGAGACCACCTTTGGTTATACCTTGGGATCATGTACTTTATGTTTTTTATATTACTTTACCATTACGGTATAATCTGTGCACAACATGTAACAAATGACCAACTTATCAGTGGTAAAACTGTATTGGGATCGTCCCTGGCTAGGTTCTTCCTTAACCCCTCGGGATACCACCCGTGATAGGATCGTCCCTGGCTAGGTGATTCTTCCA
>JAABOM020057900.1:0-14565 GCA_011800125.2 Solanum clarkiae
ACTTTCATCTCACACGGCTCCTAAGTGATAAAAGAAAGAAGAACCCATTTTCTTTCTTTTTTGATTACCTTCCTCGCCGGTAAAAAAATTAAATGGATTCAAGTAGAGTTTTCTCGAACATATCAATAAGCCAGATGACGGAACGGGAAGACCCAGGATTCGATTTTCTCATCAATCCAATCGTTTTTTTTAACGAATACATCTCGCCACCTACACAAGCAAATTGTTGATAAAACTCCAAAATGGAATCTTCTTTTGACCCAATTTTTTTCCCTGAATCTGACATGCCGACTTCACCTCGATGGTTAGGCCACCACGCCCTTAAAGTCTATACGCGATAGATAGACTCCTGGAACCATGACATATTTGCTTACTTGAACATAATTTCTTTCCACGAAAAGAAGAGAAATGGTTCATTCCACAAAATAAAAAGCTTAAAAATTGTTAAAAAAAATGCAATTTATGTTTGCAAAAACAACGTTCCCTTCTTTTTCTGATATTTTTCTATTTTTAGAACGGATTGTGGCACCGCCCGGGGTATTTCTGTGAGTCCACGTTTTCAAAAAAAAAATCGCGTTCCGGTAAAAAATCTCAATATCGTATTCGTCTAGAAGAAAAACAAAAATTGCGTTTTCATTATGGTCTTACAGAACGACAATTACTTAAATACGTTCGTATCGCCAGAAAAGCCAAGGGTCGAATTTTCGATATTCCTTTTTATTTCTCATCAAACGAATGGCATCTTCTTCTGGAAATCCTAGCTAGGGGAAGGGTTTCTTGTCCCATGAGTGGGTTCTCAATTTTTTTACCGACCCTTTCTAAAATTCGATCTTCGATTACCAAAGAAAAGGCCATTATTATCTTCTTTACTTTGATTCCGATAAACTAACTACTTTTTGCTACAAACACAAAAAAAATAATTGAACTTAGTGCTCTACTTGATTTTGCTTGACTTTTGATTCAAAGGAAAAAAGGCGTGGAGCTCCTTTTCTTAGGATCCAATTCTCTCTCGATACGTTCCTTAAAAAATCCGATTCGGCCGGATTCTTCCCCCAACTAACGAAGAGATCTTGGCGGAATTGCGACATATGAAATTGAGCACAGTTTTGCAAAGTAATAGCCCACTTGTCTAAGCCCAATACTATAAAAGTGGTGAACCAGTTGCTAAAAAAAATATTTCAACTATTATTCTATATCGTTCAGCAACTATTGAGACTATTTCAGCATCTGCTGCAACGTTGCTGAAAATAGCTCAACGGGAAAGAATTACAACAATAGCGAAAACAACAATAAAAACACAAATCTCAAATAAACAATATCACATTCACTTTTATCAGTCATAAAGTTACCTTTTCAAGTAATGTTCAAAGCTATACGAACAAATGCCCCAAAATTGATTTTTTTTCCTCTCAAATTTGAAGCTTCATTGTTGAAAAAACAATGACAAGAAGAAGAAGGTTAGCAACGGTTTGGGACATTTCCCAAATTGGGAAATTATGATTTTTTATTTAGTGGGTTTAAGTGTAAAAAGAAAAACTTGAAAACTTATTTGAAAATGGTCAAATATTATTAACTCCTAATTATAAACTTGAAACCTAAACCCAATAATTAAAACTTGTGTCACTTTTTTAAAATTTTAAAATCTTTTTATCACCCTTAATTCAATCATCCTAGTTTCTTGCGGATTTCTGAACTTTGTGTGCGTATTTCTACAGATAGCGTGTATGCTGTTTATAAAGTTCTGATTTGCTTCTCAGATAGGTATCTTTACTTTCTAATGTCGGCATCCATTTTCCAGTTCTATTGTTGATTCTTGAAATTATGTATCACCACTTAATGATTTAGTATAACCGGGTGCTATTAATTAACGGATTCTCACGATTTGGCCCCTTTTCTGGAGTTGATTAGAATGATTGATATTTTCAATTTTGAGTCGAAAATATTAAGTCTTGCAACTAAATTTCTCTCGTGGCATAGCATACATTGATGGTAGTATCATATGTTGATCTATATTGCTCTCTTGCAACTAATTTGAGTAAAAGAATTGTCTCTTGTGAAGGGAATATAATTGCTTTTATATCTCCTGTTTCAGTTATAGCTTTCCACGTCAGTATGAGTGTAGAAATATTTGCAATTGAATTCGCTATTTGCTTTTGAGTGTTACTTATCTTTGATATTAGATCACTATTTAATAAGTCTGCCTCTATCAATCGGACGATAGTTGCTCGGATTACTATCTTTTATATTATTGTGCTGAATTAGACAAAAATTTTATGCCCATAGTATAATATAAAGCAGACAATCTTGGTACATTGTATCAAAACTTTAGATGTAAAGGGGAGACAAAATTCTACTCTTTATGCATATAAAGTTTACCTAATGTGATCCTAGTGGAGCTAAGGAGGACAGAGTGTATGCGGACTTTATCCCTACCTTGTAAAGTAGAGAGGTGATTTTCGACAGACTTTTGGCTCTCCTCGAGAGGAAACTGTATTCCCAAAAGTATTAGAGTTCATGTAAGTAAAAAAAAATGAATTAAAAAGATCTCAACTCAAAAAATAAAAGAATGAATTTACTTATACTATAAAAGATGTAATATGTTGAGAAATAAAAATATGTAGAGAGACACCATGTACTTCAAAATGAGGTACGAACTTACAAAAGTATATTAAGCCAGAGTGCTCATCAATTCAACCTCTGATCTTAGTTATTTGTGAGTAAGATTGTTTGAGTCCAACCTGAGAAGTGGTCACAGCTTCTGATAAATATCTTTAACTCAATCAGAATGGTCTGACTCATCTACAATGAAAAGGTGCTAAACATACTTTGAAATATTGATCTAGGTTCTGCCATTGTGGGTCGTTACACATATCTGCAAACCTAATGACTTTACGAGAGAAAGCGTCAAATTCCTCCCTACACAAACATCGTTGAAGCTTTTACTGCTTACAACATAACAAGTTTTTGTAGAATTCTTAAAGGTGCTCCAGATTTAGGTGAAGGGAACTGATACTGCCAAATAAATTATGCCTCCACATTTTAAAGTACATTGTAAATTATAAAATAGTACCAAGAATTAGTAATTAAACATTCTTGATAACCCTTTGCAATCTGATATGGTCATTACATTGAATTCTCAGCTTTAAGAGTGAAAACTTGATTTTGTTGTGGAATATTTGTCAATGGGTATGTTACTTCCCGATTTTACCTTTTTAACTTTTAGCTCTTCACGTGCTTCACATAGAGTATTAGTTTGAGCTATTGGCAAGTTGTTTTATTCAACTTATTGAATTTTATAATTTTGTCAAATTCAGGTTACTTTGATGTTATAAAAATTTATTTGTACTTAATGTTTATATTAAGCCAATAGAAGTATGATATGTGTTTACATCTCAAAAAGATTGAGAGCCTAAAAAAGTTCACATACTGCGTATGGATGGTCATCTGTTACTAACTTGATGCCATTTGCTTAATTTGATTCTTCCACAAGCATTTCTCTGAATATTAACAAAATAAAAGAATTTGGTGGGTTCTACACAAGGTATTCTGAAAGTTTTTATGTAAGTTCAGTAAGCATATTTTGTAAACTTTTATTATTCTTGTGGGAATTTTCGCATAGGAAACTATGAAGAAGGTAAAGAGAAAAATTTTGTGCAGGTCCTTTTGTCACTCTTCAGGCTTTTTTTTTTTTTTGCCAGCATGGCTCTATTAAGTAAGTAAAATGTTTCTTATAGGAATGTTACTTCATTTTAGGTCTTTATGGATTCTAGTATTATATAGAAGATTCTTATGTTAGATCAATATTTGTAAATACAGGCTTTTAATGTATAAGAAAATCCACTAAGAAATTCCATAATGGTGGATTCATAAGAAAGTCCACCATCATAATGAGCCCTCTTGGACTCCCTCATCCTCATCATAACAACCTTCTCTTTGGAAGTTACCCATAATGTCCACCACCTTATACACTTCATCAATAAACTCTTGTGGATCCTCGTCCACCTTGGAACCATGAAACTCCGAGAGATTCATTCTAGCAAAATCACTTATTCTCAAAGTCATAATATGATTCTTTGGAGAAGTAACGGCTTGAGCCAACATCGTAATAGCAGCCCTAAACTCATCATTAGTGACTTGATCATCTTGAGGGCCTTGAGCGACTTGAGAAGCTGGAGGAACTTGGTCATCATTAGCATTATCTCCTCTAGGCAATGGAGCACGTTATGGAGCCATCTTCTGAAATTACCAATGGGACAAGTGTTAGGATATAGAAGTTTTGGAAGCATAACATAGATAACAAAAGAAGCGAAGATTTCCTAGATGTCTCAGAGCCCCTTGCTCATGGATGTGACACGTTTCATACCGATGAACAAGACTTTACTAGACACAACATGTTGGACTCCCTAGGATGCTTTCAAACTTTGTGCTCGGATACCACTTTAGTCATGACCCAGACTTAGGGCCTAGCCATGACACGGCGAATGTGACACTCGAAGGCATCCCATCTAAGCCTCGTATTCATATCATAAACATACATAAAGTAAAATAAGCATAACGTAAGAGAATACGAAGCAGAACGTATCAAAATAGAAATCACAGTTTCCCTTAGGGGAAATTACATCAATCATAATGTCCAAATCATGCCTCTACATCATAAGATCTTGACGTGGACTAGAACATAGCATACTAGCTCACCCTCAAAATATACATCAAATGAAGTCATAACTCTCAATAGGAAAGCATCATAAAGGGGGGACTTGTTCCCGAAGCATGGGAACTCACCAACAAGTCTTCAAAACTTTATTTCCGAAGCTAGCTACGAGTATGTATGGATTGGATCCCTTAGTTTCCGCTTATTTTTTTATTAATTTACCAATAATGTGCTTATGTAAGCTATGAGGCTTGTTTGGGGTGCCTTCGGGCTCCCCATTCACTATGAGACACCTAGGCCATAGGTTCGGTTTGTGACAACTTTCACTTATTATGATAGGTGACATGATTTATATCTATACAATATTGATATGTATACTTATATAGAGAGAATTTCAATCGAGGTGATCGAATGTCGTGGCACCCTACATTTGTACATAGATTTGCTTCTACATGCTACAATTTTTCAATGCAGGTATTAAATAACCATATCATTCAAACAAACTAGAAAAATATGTGGAAAAAAATTAATATATATTTTTTCTCCTTTGAGATTTGATTCCAAATTTATAAGGTGGAGTAGGGCTTCGAATAAAATATCAAAAATCGAATTACCGATTCAAATCAAAATTTTTGGTAATTTGGTATTTCGATATTTGTATATTTTGTAGTAAAATTTTAGAATTACAATATTTAGATTCGAGATTGGTATGAGACATTAGTACCATTTGGTATTCGATATTGCTGGAACATTGAATCATTTACTTGATGAACGCTATGTATCAATATGTTTTTACTCATTAGTGCAAGTCCAAAGAGAAATTTAAAAACTAGACATGAATAGACCAAATATATTGTCATGAACCGGAAGGGTACCCTAGGGGTAATTGGCACTCAGAGACTATTACTAGTCCCTAAGCGAACCAACTAGTCTCATCACATTCGTTCAATCAATTCATTAGCGGAAGGTAACAAAGAAATAACGAACCATAAGTGGGCTATCAACTCTGTCTACCATGAAAAGTACGAAATAATAGGGTCAATCTCAGTATAAAAAAGGGAAAAGGGGGAAAAGAACCCCAACATTAACTATCATGACTAATGTCTAAGAAGGCACCATGACAGGTCATGACTATCACAATTAAAGAAACAACTCTAAATAGATAAATGATAAAGATGTCCTCCGAAAGCAAGGGAGGACTCACCAAGTCTCTGTCTGGAGATCTGTGAACCTCAATGATTAGCCTGCTAAAGTCCTCTATCTACAGAATCTACATCATAAAATGATGCAGCGCCAAAGGGGCGTTAGTACATGGAATGTACTGATGTAAAATGGGCTGAAGTAAACTATAATAAATGACATCAACTCATCAATCGCCTCAACCTCAACTCAGAGTAAGGAATAGAACTGTAACGCATCACCATCAATCAAGACTCATGCTATCACATCAACATCAGAATACTATCATCAGGGAACTTATCTGGGAGTTTCTTAGACCTACACCCATCACCTATGAGCCAGTGATAGTACCATGAAGTGATGTCATTGAGGCATCTGCCCAGTACCTTACGGGGGTGAAAGGGTGTACATCAGGGGTTATGATAACATCAAGTCCTCTTTTGGGATTAAAGAAATATCCATTCTCACGGTCGAATCATCTGCTACACTAGCCACGTAAGTGCGAGTGATACTCACTCTTACCTATATTCAGTGATCAATACTCCTCCGAGGACTCAACATGCTTATAAAGTTTTCTCATCATTTATTCTCTTTTCGACAAGGGCATCATCTCATCTCATCGTCTCTCAACTCACTAGGATCACTATTTAAAACTCATGTGTGACCTCCTAAAGGCTCTAAGGGACTCACACTCCATCAATTTCAGCAACATTATCATCAGTATTCACTCAAATCAAGGCCCAGACCACATCAATCATGTATACATACATAATTCGGGCTCTAGACATCAACCCTTAGCTTCATTCATGAATGCTTTCGCAAATAAACAGGCATAGTATGCACAATAACTCAGTAAATTAGTTGAACAAATAATTAAAGTTATGATGGTCATCTACTTACGAAACTGCATGTAGCATAATAGTAATTTTCAAGATAGCATTCAAGAAAATTATAAAATAAACCCATCACATATCAATTATCAACTTATTTTAATCTTTGGGGCATATGGGAGAACAATTACATGCTCTAGGTAGCCTTTATATACCTGATATAGAGTTTGACACTCAATTTCTCAAGAAATCGGCCTCAATCCCTAGAACCCTTGATCTTTCTCCTCTTCTCCACTCAAGGTCTCTTATTAGATTTTGCATAAGGACTTTAGAATAGGTTTTTGAAACTTTTTAATGCTAAAAATGACTTGTATTTGTCATGGATCAAGTTTAGAAGGGGTGGGGAAAAGTCTAGAATGTCCCTCAAAAAATTTAAAATTTTAAACTTCATTCAAATAGGTTGGGGGACCAGGCCTGCGACGTGGACCTATCACACACCTGTGTATTTCTACAATTTCAACTCCCGTCAAAATAGTGAAAAAGAAATCTAAGTATGGGTCCACATTGTGGCCCTGTCGCACTCCCTCACCGTTTTTGGTTAAACTTGTGAAAATTATTTTTTGACCCAATTACTCTAAAATTAAGTCAAGATCATTTTCCTACCCAATTTTATGCGCTAATCGTAAATCTGGTCTCCGATTTTCATTGGAGCTTTGGAAGACGTTTTATGTGCACGATTACATTCTAAGGGCATTTCAATAATTTTATGGGGTGTTATACCATCTCCCCCTTGGGATCATTCGCCCTCGAATAAAGAGTAAAGGTAGATCAAAGGCACGGGTAAGTTCAAAGCTCATCTTACTCCTCACTCGGGAATTCTCGAACTCTCAGCTATCCATCACTTTCTACATTTCTATCTTAGACTCAAGAATTAGAATCAACACATCAACTCAGGAAAGGGAACTTCAATAGCGTTAAGGATAGGGACATTACCTTCAACATCATCATCCATCAGCACGAATAGGTACGGGTATTGGAGTTTCATTGCTTCCTCAACTTCCCATATAGCTTCCTCAACAAATTGATTCCTCCATATAACTTTGACGGAGGTTATCTCCTTGTTCCTCAGCTTACAAACTTGTCGATCAAGGATTTGGATTGGAATTTCTTCATAGGATAGGCTATACTTCACTCTTGTACTCTCAATAGAAATTGCTTAGGCAGGATCTACGAAGCACCTCTTCAACATTAAAATGTGAAACACCAGATGGACTTCATCTAGCTCGGAAGGCAAGTCTAGTTCATAAGCAACCTTCCCATTCCTCTTCACAACTTGGTATAGTCCGATATATTGTGGACTCAACTTTCTCTTCTTACCAAACATCATGACACCCTTAATGGGTGACACCTTCAAGTACACCCAACCATCCACCTCAAACTCCAAATCTCTTCTTCTCATATCCGTAAATGACATTTGATGACTCTGTGTTGTCTTCAACCTTTCAATGATGACTTTCACCTTCTTCATAGACTGGTGGACAAGATCAGGTTCGATCAACTCCACTTTACCAACCTTAAACTAGCCAATTGGTGATCTACATCTCCTCTCATATAATGCCTCATAAGGGGCCATCTGGATGCTGGCATGGTAGCTATTGTTGTACGCAAACTCAATCAATGGTAGATGGTCATCCTAATTTCCTTTGAAGTTAATGACATATGCTCTCAACATATCCTCCAAAGTCTGAGTGGTGCGCTCTGCCTGTCCATCTGTCTGAGGGTGAAAAGCGGTGTTCAGATTTACTTTCGTACCCAATTCCTTCTGAAATGATCTCCAAAATTGGGAGGTGAATTGAGCTCCTCTATCTGAGAAGATAGACAAGGGAACCCCGTGCAACCTCAAAATCTCACAAATGTATATTCGGGCATACTCAGTTGTATTACTTGTCTTAACTGCCAAGAAGTGGGCTGATTTGGTCATCCTATCCACAATCACCCATATCGAATCATTCTCCTTTTGGGACCTTGGTAAACCGGCAATGAAATCCATATTAATCATCTCCCACTTCCATTCTAGAATTTCAAAATTCTGGGCTAATCCACATGGTCTCTGATGTTCAACCTTGATCTGTTGACAATTAGGACATGTAGAGATAAATTTAGCAATGTCTTTCTTATCCCATTCCACCAATAGACTTCCCTCAGGTCGTGATACATGTTAGTAGAACTGGGGTGAATAGAATATCTGGAGCTATGAGCTTTCAGCCATGATCCTATCTTGAACACCATCAATATCGGGTACACACAGTCTACCTGGTACCTCAACACCCTATCTCCCCCCTTGGAGAAAACCATCACCTTCTGCTTGTGAACTGCTTCTTTCAATTGGAACAAGACAGGGTCTTGGTCTTGCTTTTCTTTCACTTCTGACACTAAGGATGAAGCAGACACATTCTAAACATTGACCCCGCTTTCATTGTTCTCCTCAAGTTGCACACCCAGTCGAGCCAATCTATTAACTTCCCTAGCCAATTCTCTCTTCCCTTCCTCCTCATGGGCAGTGCTACCCATAGACAACTTGCTAAGAGTATCAGCAATAATGTTAGCCTTACCTAGGTTGTACAGGATGCTTATGTCATAATCCTTGAGCAACTCCAACCATCTCTTCTGCCATAGGTTGAGCTCCTTCTGACTGAACACGTATTGTAACCTCTTGTGGTCAGTGAACACGTCCACATGAACTCTATACAAGTAGTGACGCCAGATCTTAAGTGTGAATACCACTGCTGCCAACTCGAGATCATGAGTCAGTTAGTTCTTCTCATGGATCTTAAGTTATCTGGAAGCATAAGCTATCACTTTTCCTTTTGCATCAACACACAACCAGTCCGGCTCTTGATGCATCACAGTATATCACGAAGTCTCCCATCCCATCGGGCAAAGTCAAAACTGGTGTTGTAGTCAATCTAGTCTTCAACTCTTAGAAATTCCTTTCACATTCCTCCGACTACTGAAATTTGGCTTTCTTCTGAGTTAGCTTAGTCAATGGTGCTGACAAGGAAGAGAAACCCTCAACAAATCTGCGATATTAGCTTGCCAAACCCAAGAAGCTTCTTATTTTCGTCGGAGAAGTTGGTCTAGGACAATTTTTAACCATCTTAATCTTCTGAGTATCTACTCGAATACCATATCCTGAAATAAAATGGCCTAAGAAAGCCACAGACTTGAACCAAAACTCACACTTTGAGAATTTCGCATACAACTCATGGTCTTTGAGCATTTGCAAAACCACTCTAAGAAGATTAGCATGCACTTCTTCATCCTTTGAATACACCAGAATATCATCAATAAACACGATCACAAACATATCAAGATACGATCTGAACACCCTGTTCATCAAATCCATGAAAGCTGCAAGTGCATTTGTCAACCCGAAGGACATGACTAAGTACTCAAAGTGGCTATACCATGTCCTAAAGACTGTCTTCGGAATATCACTTTCCCTTACCTTCAAATGATGGTAATCCGATCTGAGATCTATCTTAGAGAAATAAGTAGCACCCTGAAGTTGGTCGAATAGATCATCTATCTTGGGAAGAAGATACTTTTCCTTTATGGTGACCTTATTCAGTTGTCGGTAGGCTATGCACATTTTGAGGCACCCATTTTTCTTATGCACGAATAGGACAGGAGCACCCCAAGGTGAGACACTACGCCTTATGAGACCAGTCTCTAACAAGTCTTTCAACTATTCTTTTAGTTCTTTCAACTCTGCGAGGGCTATTCTATAAGGTGGAATTGAAATGGGTTTGGTCTTTGGAAGAACATTAATCCCAAAGTCAATCTCCCTATCCAGAGGGACTCCATGTAGATCATCAGGAACACCTCAAGAAACTCATTCACAATCAGGACTGACTCAAGAAAGGAAGATTCAACATCATCGGACTTAACTCGCAAGAGGTGATAAATAAAACCCTTGGAAATCAACTTTCTGGCCCTAAGATAAGAGATAAGATTGCCTTTAGGTGCAAAAGAACTCCTTTTCCACTCTAGAACAGGCTCATTAGGAAATTGGAAATTAACAATTCGAGTTCCACAATCAACAGAAGCGTAACAGGTATGAAGCCAATATATGCCAAGTATCACATCAAAATCAACCATATCTAATTCTACCAAGTTAGCTAAGGTGTCTCTCTGATAATTGGACACTACACAATCCTGTAAAATCTCTCAGCTAAGATAGACTCACCAGTAGGAGTGGAAATAGCAAAAGTTTCAAGCAAATACTTTGGAAGGATCCCAAACTTACCAGCCATATAAGGAGTCACAAAAGATAAAGTGGTACCTGGATCAAGCAATGCATAACAATCAAAGGTAAAGACATGAAGCATACTCGTGACAACATTTGGAGTAGCTTTCTGATCTTGTCGATTTTCCATAGCATAAAGGCGGTTCGTCCTGCCTCCTTTACCCATAGTATTACCCCTTTGCTGACTGCCAGTAGGGGGTGCTACAGAGGATTGTTCCCTATTGTTTTCTTTACCTCGTCTCCTCTTCGAGCACTTATTCTAGAAGTGACCCACCTGCCCATATAGGAAACAAGTATCCATGCCTAGATGACATCTACCTAGATGGAGCTTCCCACAATTGCCACAAGATGGATTTTCCTTCAGGCCCTGAGTCGTACTGGCCTGAGATTGGGCGCTTGTGCCATGAAATTCTGGAATCCCTGAGACTTTTGATCATTACCTATTCGGCGTAATGAGTGCACTCGCTACAGAAGGTACATGATAAGATGATCTCTTTTGGAAGTAAGACTTGTCACCATTATTTTTTCTCTGCTGGCTAGTCTCATGCCCAGCTGATTTTACCTTCCTGTTCATTTGCTCCTCTCTATCTTTCCTCTTATCTTTCTCTGTCTGCTGTTCATACACCATACTTGTGGAGATGTCCATGTTGGGGATCAACAAGGCCGCCTTGCACTCCTTCTGCACATGTCTGCCCGGACCAGATACAAACTTCCTCATCCTGACCCTCATATCTTGGACCATCTCCGCAGCATACCTGGACAGCTTAATAAACTTAAGACTATACTCCTTCACTATCATTCACCTATTTCAGGTTCACGAACTCATCCACCTTCGCCTCCCTCAACTTTTGAGGAAAGAAGTGGTCAAGGAAGGTAGTCTCAAACTCCTCCCATGCCGTAGGCTCCGCATTATCACCCCTACTCTCCTCTTACTAGTTGTACCATACATTAGCAGCGTCCTTCAATTAGTAGAAAGCAAGTTCCACTCCCTCAATCTCATTAGCATGCATCGCTTTTAGGACCTTGTACATTTCATCAATGAAGTTTCGCGAGTCCTCCTCAACCTTAGACCCCGTATACACTGGCGGGTTCATCCTCAAGAATTCTCTAAGTCGGGTTACAGCTGAGGGCTCCTGTGAGCTCGAACTAGGGGCTTGTAAACCCTGACTGTTACCCTGGGAGGCCACCAATTGAGTCAGCATGGTGATGGCTCCCCTGAGTTCTACCTTGGTAATGGGAGCTGGCTAGGGCTGATCAGGAGGCGTTTGTGGGACCTCAGCAGTCCTAGCAAGCCGTCCCTGTCTCCTAGACTCTGTCTAGACTGGGACCTCAGGTTGGGTGTGCTCAGCAGCTGGGGCTGCAACATCTCTCCGAGCAGCTGTTCTCTTTGGTAGCATTTTCTATAAACGTATAAAGCATGAGTTAAAATGAGATTTCCATAAAGTTAAACTCTATCGCACGAATCCACATCATAGAAGGAGGGTAACACTTGCTAATGTTCTATAGCCTCCTGCTTATGAAGTATGGTGCACAACACGCCCATAAATAAGACTCTGCTAGACACGGCTTCATAGACTCCCTAGGACACTCGAAATCTGTACTCTGATATCAGGTTTGTCACGCCCTAGAGGGTACCTTAGGTGTAACTGGACTCAGAGACTATTGCTAGTCCCCAAGGAAACCACCTAGTCTCATCGCATTTGTTCAATCAATTCATTAGGAGAAGGTAACAAAGAAATAATGAACCATTAGTGAACTATCAACTCTATCTTTCATGAAGAGTACGAAATAAAAGGGGCAATCTCAGTACAAAGAAGGGAAAAAGGGGAAAAGAACCCCAACATCAACCATCAAACGTCTATGTCTATGAAGCCTCTATAACTACTATCTAAGAAGGTACCATGGCAGACCATCGCTACCACAATAAAAGAAATAACTCTAAATAAATAAAGGATAAATATGTCCTCTGGAAGCAGGAGAGGACTCACCAAGTCTCGGTCTGGGGATCTATGAACGTCAATGATTAGCACTCTGCTAAAGTCCTCTGTTTACAGAATCTGCATCATAAAATGATGCAGCGCCAAAGGGGCATTAGTATGTGGAATGTACTGTATGTAAATGGGCTAAAGTAAACTATAATAAATGATATCAGTTCATCAATCACTCAACCTCAACTCAAAGTAAGGAAGAGAAATCTAACGCATCAGCATCAATGAAGACTCATGCTATCACATCAACATCAGAATACTATCATCATGGAACCTATCTAGGAGTTTCTTGATCCTACACCCATCACCTATGAACCGGTGATGGTAGAACGAAGCGATGCCATTGTGGCATCTGCC
Source organism: Solanum clarkiae (assembly GCA_011800125.2). NCBI lineage: Eukaryota > Viridiplantae > Streptophyta > Magnoliopsida > Solanales > Solanaceae > Solanum > Solanum clarkiae. The sequence goes on from JAABOM020057900.1 coordinate 13,315, forward strand.
CAGTACCTTGTCGGGGTGAAAGGGCGTACATCAGGGGTTATGATAATATCAAGTCCTCTTTTGGGATTAAGGAAACATCCGTTCTCATGGTCCAATCCTCTGCCACGCTGACCATGTAGTTAATAAGTGTGAGAGGGACTCACTCTTACCCATTTTCGGTGCTCGGTGCTCAATACTCCTCACAGGACTCAATATGCTCATAAACATCAACATCAAAGTTTTCTCATCTTTTAGTCTCTTTTGGACAAGGGCATTATCTCATCTCATCATCTCTCAACTCGAGAATATTAGGATTACTCTTTAAAACTCATGTGTGACCTCCTAAAGGCTCTAAGGGACTCACACTCCATCAATTTCAACAATAATATCATCAGTACTCACTCAAATCAAGGCCCAGACCACATTAATCATGCATACATACGTAATCCGAGCTGTAAACATCAACCCCTAGCTTATTCATGAATGTATTCGCAAATAAACATGCATAGTAGACACAATAACTCAATAAATCAGTTTAACAAATAATTAAAGTTATGAGGGTCATCTACTTATGAAGTTATATGTAGTATAATAGTAGTTTTCAAGATAGCACTCAAGAAAATTGTAACATAAACCCATCACCTATCAATTATCAACTTATTTCAATCATGGGGGCACATGGGAGAACAATCTCATGCTCTGGGTAGCCTTTACATATCTGATATGGAGTTTGACACTTAATTTCTCAAGAAATCAGCCTCAATCCCTAGAACGCTTCCTCTTTCTCCTCTTCTTCACTCAAGGCCTCTTCTTAGATTTTGCGTAAGAATAGGTTTTTGAAACCCTTTAAGGCTAAAAACGACTTGTATTGGTTGTGGATCAAGTTTAGAAGGGGGTGGGAAAAAGTATAGAATGCCCCTCAAAAGATTTAAAATTTTAAACTCCAGTGGAACAGATCGGGGGACTAAGTCCGCATCGCGGACCTGTCGCACACCTGTGTATTTCCAGAATTTCAACTCTCGTCGAAAAAGTGAAAAAAAATGAAGTGTGGGTCCGCATCGTGGCCCTATCGCGCACCCTCTTTGTTTTCGATTAAACTTGCAAAAATTATTTTTCGACCCGGTAGCTCTAAAATCAGGTCGAGACCATTTTCCCACTCGATTTCTCGCACTGATTGCAAATTCGGTCTCCAATTTCCTATTGGAGCTTTGAAAGACGTGTTATACATACGATTACGTTGTAGTGGCATTTTGATAATTTTACGGGGTGTTA
>JAABOM020057901.1:0-14565 GCA_011800125.2 Solanum clarkiae
CATCAAAATCAACCATATCTAATTCAACAAGATCACAAGGTAAGATTTTATGCAAGATGCAAACTGGACAATTTCTACACACCCTCCTAGAACCAATAGATGCACCAATATAAGTAGACACCTCATATGACTAATGCCACAATTCCGACTCAACATGGAACTTTTAGCAACAAAGGGGGTAAAAAGGAAAGGGTGGCACCCGGATCAATCAAAGTATATATATCAAGATTAAGGATTTTTAACATACTAGTAACTACATTGGGGACTTCACCAACCCTTTTCCTTCCATATAGAACATAGAATAGATTATACTTTGGGCACCACCTTGAGGACCACCTCTACCCAATGGAGTTGCATTTGCACCCCGGACCTTACCACGGTTTCTTGGACAATCCACCTTCTTATGATCAAGCTCCCCATAACTATAGCATGCACTAGTACCCTTTAAACATGGGCCATTATGGCTCTTCCCACATTTAGGACACACATCATTAGGAGCCACAACACCTACACCTTGGGGCCTAGGGAAATCATTGGCAAACTCCCTATTTGTAGCATGAGGAGGCCCTTGGCCTTGATGGAATTGAACACCCCTAATACGAGCTCTCTTGGCCTCATGGCCCCTCCCCTTCCTCAACTTTTCTTCTTCCATTTGTTCCGCATATGTCATTAACCGAGACAAGTCCATATCACTAATAAGGAAGGTGGACCGGCACTCTTCAATTACCAAATCAGAGACCCCCATAACAAACTTATTCATCCTTGACTTAGGGTCGGCCACCAAATGAGGAGCATACTTGGAAAGTTGATTAAATTTGAGGGCATGCTCCCTTACACTCATACCACCTTGTTTCAAGTTCATAAACTCAACCAACTTTGCTTCCCTAAGCTCAAGAGAGAAGAATCGATTAAGGAAGGCCAATTTAAATTCCTCCCAAAACACCACATAGCTATTTCCCTTCTCACCTTTCCATTGATCAAACCAAATTTGGGCCACCCCTTTGAGTTGGTATGCCGCCAACTTCGCCTTCTCATTTGTCCCAACACCCATGATCGACAAGATTTTGTAGATTTCATCAATAAACTCTTGTGGATCCTCATCTACCTTTGACCCACGGAAAATCGGAGGATTCATTCTCATGAAGTCCCTTACCCTAGCGCCCGGGTAGTAGCATGAGGGGCTTGGTCCCTTTGTTGGACTTGGTTGGCCACTACTTGGGCAAGTATTGTAAGAGTATCTCGGAGCTCACCATTGGTAGGTTGCTCCTCGGGAGTTTAGGTACGTCGTCCTCTAGTATTTGACATGATCTAGCACAGCAAAGAACAATCGTTAGGGTGGGAACAACTTATTACAACTCTAAAGCACAATATAGAACATGAAGAAGGGAAACATTTCCTAAAATGACTCATAGACTCCTATTCATAGTCATGGCATGCTTCACATCTAATAATAGGACTCTAATCGGCGCGGTGTGTTAGACTCTGAGGATCTATCAACCTAGTGCTCTTATACCAAGTTTGTCATATCCCAAGCCTAGTACCTAAACGTGACCGGCAAATGGGGAAACCAAAGGGACCACAAACAATCCTCATAGCATATCGTTACACATCCTTGGTCGCGGAAGCAATATAAAACATCAAAAGAAAACATGAACAAGGGGAAATAGAATTAAGGGAGAAAGAGAGAGTGTAATACTTAAACAATATAAAGGAGTCAAAACACATACATAAATACTCAACATGTCCAACAAACACCTATAAATAAATAGATAGAGCGGGGGCCAAGAGAAAGTAATCGGGCTTACCCTCATAGTAAAATAGAACATAAGATAGAGTCTCAATACATAGATAAGAGGGAAACATAAACCAAAGTCCCCGGAATGGAGGACTCACCAACAAGCTTGGAATAGCACTGCCTAGCCACGTGGAAGAGGATGATCAACTTGGGCACTGATTCCTACATGGTGATATCATGTAGGCAAGAGTATGCGTTAGCACATTTGAATGTACTAAGTATGTGGGATACAATGCAACAAGAGATAAACTTCATAATCAACATGCATAAAAATAGGCAATAAGCATAATATATCAATATGTCATGTATGATCAATGCATAAGTAAAATATGCTTAGGTAAATCATGCTCATATAGAATATCATATGTGAAGATGAGACCAAGCTAGCTTTCCAAGGTATGAACCCCTTGTTAGGTTGGTGATATTGCCACCCCATCAGCTAGGTGGAGATGAGTTTAAACACTCATTCTAGGTTAGTGATGATGGCACCCCGACACCCTAGTAGAGATGAGTTTTAACCCTCATTCTAGGTTACCCGGACTCTTGTCCCCTCGGATTGGGCATGGTCTATGCAACACTTTATATAGGATTCATCATAGCTCTAATTCAATACCTTATGTAGGAATAATCATTTACATAAGCTCATTTTATCATCATAACATCATTCATATCATATCTCAAGCATTGGACCCTGAATTCCTCAAGAAAATATAACCGGACATTTTGTCAAACACCTTGGGGGTGTGTAAAGGGGATAAAAGAGCATGAAGTTTGGAGATGATATCATACAGGAAAATCAGTGGTAAAACTTTTAACCAACACTTTGCAACATACCCAAGACATTCATATAAAAACCACTCATCAATACCAACACTAGATCCAAGATTTAAAGCTTAAAACATGCTTATACAACCATACATTTATGTATTAAAATCATTGTGCAGTAAATTTCTCAATATTCAAGACCCACATATAAAATCAACTTTAAGTCACGTATTATTAAGTAAAAGAGGGTTTAGGAACCATGGGTGGAAGGACCCAATAGTTCAACACTACATACCTTAGCTTTTGTGTAGTTCTTGAAGAAGACTTTAATGGAGATTTGAAGCTTAGATGAGATCGTTGAAGAAATCCTTGAGATTTGCCTTGATTTTAGGGTTAGAAATGAGTCTAAGTGTTTGGGAAAATATTGGGGAATACTTTTGGGTGATATGAGGGTGAAATAAGGCTAAGTATAGTTGAAAGTACGTTTGGAAAAACTTAGGTCCAACATTTAGAAAAATCTGAGTGAACTAGGAAAAGATAGTGCAGGAAAAACACCTCTCTGCGTCGCAAAGAGGTTGCAGACCGCTTCTAGAAATTGCACCAAGTGCAAATTTCATAATTCGATTCCTTTGCTTTAAATTCGAGATTAGACCCTTGTCACCCTAACTTGAACCCCAGGAATAAGAATATAAAGTCAAAATTTTGAAATTCTAAACTGATTTTAGATATACAGAAAACAAGATTCTGGGCACTACCGAGGCACGTTTTCGGGGATTTTTTTGGGTCGTTTCAGCCATAATGCTCATATATAGTGGGGATGGACTATAACAGGCAAATCAAACTTGTGAGATTTATTACATGAAATAGTTCGATCAAGACCTATTATCTGTAGGAGAAGATTACTTGCCAAGTGTAATCTACATTACACTATATCACCCATTCATTTCAGTGGATGGACACCTTCCTTACGACCCAGTCATTTCAAAAGGATTTTCAATATCATATCATATTATATCAATGTATAACCACTCCTTACAACCCGATCATTTTGGTAATGACTAACATTCCTATGTTGGCACATAGTTCTGAAAAAGTAGAGGACCCTTGGGGATAGCCTTGATCGCCCCGAATCCATCGATGCTAAGTCAAACATACCATGCGAATACTTATACATATACATGTTTCCAAAAGTTGAATTGGTCATTTCAAAAAATTTCAATGCACATTTAGGCTTATAAGCCAAATCATAATTCAATCCATACTTTTCATGCATCGGAATAGCTCATTCACTTAATAATTTGCTGCAAGCTCCTAATATGCTTAAAGAGCCAATAACAATAGACATTTATGTGATCAAATTTTTTTCACAACCATAACCTTATCAAAATCATACACATAAAAATAATTGGGCTTAACCCACTTCATAATATTCATAAAATCCAATGCTCATGAATGTATATGCTATGAATGATATGGAACTTTTCGGGGTCATTTCAAAAGATATGGATCGTTGATGCTTGGATTGCTAAGGATTAGAGACACGATGTTCACATTAGAATGACTTTTCATATAAGCATGGGGTTTGCGAAAATTCAAGGACATCATTTGTTATCATTTATCCATTCAACTAAAAAATAGAAGAAAATTAAAATAACAAAACAAATGCTACTCTATTTTAACCCAAATTAAAATTTATTTACAGCCCAACAATTTAAAATTGTCTCAACGTTCATCATCAAAATCAAAATAAACATAATTGTTTCATAAAATCATAAATAAATATGAGTTAATCATCATCAACAATAGAGATAGGGAAATCCATATGCTCATCCCCTCCTAACTAAAAAAGCATTGTCTTTAATGTGCAAGGGAAAACAGAAATTTAGCATAAAAGGAAGGAATGGGTGTTAAAATCCCTCTGGTCTATATTAGTCCTTCTGTGGTGGTGGTGAAGCTGAAGAAGTGGTCATGGGGGCATCAATACCCTCATCTATTGGTGCACTCTCAAGATCAATTAATGGCCTCTCAGGCTTGGGCTCAAGTACACCGTATGTGCCGATCATGGATGTGCCTAGAAGAGATGTTTCTTTCATAATTTCCACAATTTGGTCATCCACACATGCTAACTCCTTAAGCTCCTCTTGGATAGGCTCTACTCCCAATGCTTCTTCATCAATTTCTAGGGTGCTCGCTATCTTGGTTTCTTCTGCCTTCACCCCAAACATCCATATTTATCACATAATCGGGAACTGTAGTCATTTCCACCTTGGGTGGATCCTCTAACCCATCCCTGATAGTACTTAAATAGTGGACAAGAGGGATACCACCTCCTTTTTTTAGTAAGCAATGTCAGCATTTATAGCCGATGAGCCTTCACTTCCACCTCCTTCCTTTTCTACTGCTGCCACCCTATCCACCAAGCTGGCCAATTCCTTTCCGTGGTCATCAACCATCACCTTATGCCTATCCATCACTTCATGCCTATCCATCCTCAGTTTTTGTGCCTCCATCAACTATTGCTTCTTGGTATTAGCCTTAACATACAACTTCAATGCTTTGGCTATGATGCCTCAATCAACCTAGGCATAGATGACTCAACCTGAGCGGCAAAAAGATCAGCTGCTTTGTCCAATCAGCCAATGCCATAAATGATAGACTATATGAGCAAGGGTTGGTCATCTTTGGCTTCTGGCTCTGTCTGTGCCTCACCGGTGGGAATCAAAGTAGAAAAGAAATGTAGAGAAGGGGAAGAAGAAGTTTTACCTGCTTCGAGAGCAAACTCTACAACACCAGATTCAAGGGCCTCAATATCAACTATTGGTGTTTTGTCACCGATTTCTTCCTTTCCCTATCTTCCTCATCTCTTAGAAAATTAGCCTTAATTCTCCAGATGTCAATAGACGCTATTGGAGTTACCTTCATAACAGTCGTCTTGTTTCTAGGAACTCTAGCTTGCTTACATAGGGCTGTGATGAGGCATGGAAATACCTACGAGGTCTGCTCTTATTTTGCCATAGTGAGGATTTCTAGCATGGTGATTTCATTGAGATTAAACTCTTTTCTACCATAATGTAACCCACTAGTACAACTTTTGCATGTCAAAGTATCAACTTATTCTGTGAAGGCATCAAGTTGTTGCTAATAAATCTGAACAAAAACTGTGTTGGTATGTTCATTTCCTTCTTTTTAATAGTTGCACCCTCCTCTAACCATGATGGAGCTGGAATTCTGATTAACGGGTCTAACCATGCTTTGATATCTTCAAATGTCTTAAGCTACATTATATCTTTCATGTAGCTTTGACTCTGAAATGTGCATCACAAAATATCACTAATTTTGGCCTCGTAACATGGGACTGGCACACCTCGCAGTTCCACAACATCAATAGGTTTGAGAGCTATCTTCACCCTGCTCTTGCCTCTGGGAATGGCCTTACCACAGGCTTCATAGAACTCCTGGACTAGAGTAGGAATATATAGATCTTGAGGTTTGGTAAAAGTCTGGAAGTTATGGAATTTAAGAACTCCAAACCCTTAGGGTATCGATCAATCACCCTATATATTGACAACTACTTTTCTTCTAGAATAGTTCTGTTCCCCTTTGCTTTGAGACTGTTTAGATGTCTTGGGCTATTGTGTCCTAAATTCTCTACTATGTTTGGAGTAGAGAGTCATGAAGTGCATTGGACCTGGCCTCACTTCGATGTCTCTTAGGACTTGGCTCCAAAGTAGGCTTCCTTGTTGAACTTTTGGACCGTTTATCCTCATCTTCTGAGCTGGTCCAGGTCACACTGAGAGATCCTTCCTTATCACTATCAGACTCCCGATGCTCAGCTACCTATTTTTATCTTTCCTTTGTACCTCCCTATGAGGCCTTTGAGATCTTTTTCCTGCTCAATCGGGGGCTATAACAACTCCTCGAGTCGCCCGGATCCACCTCGGGGGCTATAACAACTCCTCGAGCCGCCCGAATCCACCTCAAGCAATAGGTTTCTTGGATTTTCCCATTTCTACATAATAAGCTCCAAACATGGTGTGAGTATAAATCATAAGGCAATTAGGTTTAACATATACTTAATAGAATTATTTTGGGTGGACAAGTCTATTTGACTGCAGAACATGTTTAGCGAATCGTCGAATTGGTTTGGTGGTCAAATAGGTCATTACTTTTTTGCAAAATTTTTAGACTTTTACTCACTACAACTTTCAAAAATGATGGTGCAGATTCGGCAACACGCCCAATGCATTCGGCAATAAAAGGTACAATGGCCAAAAGTTGCAGAGCTCAACAACAAGCAACAATGACCGAGTCCAATTCGGCGATCAAAAAGACCATCATCCTTTGGCGCATCACCGAGTCTAATTCGGTGATCAAATGACCATCACTAAAGATGATTGGCCACGCCACCTTCCATGCATTCAAAATTTGATCACATTTCATAATAACAATAGGGATAGTCACATACTAACCCATATTTAATCATCAATACATACTCATTCATTCATTTCTACATTCGCATAGTCATCATGGCTATAAACTCATTCAAGCGATGGCTTATCCTTAAGTATGACGTCACCCAATCTATCATCGGGCAAGTTCATTTCACTAAACAAGTTTTGGGGTTACTCAGATTTCACCAATAGCCCACAAGAACAACCAATTCAACAAGCATGTATATTCCTTAAGCTCTCATAATCATAGTACTATCTCAATTTAGAACAACCAATTCAACAAGCATGTATATTCCTTAAGCTCTCATAATCATAGTACTATCTCAATTTAGAACATTTAATAGGGTATCAAGGGTAAAATTGAGACGTTACCTACTAATATCCAACATTTGGGCAACAAATCAATCGCATTTATCCCTGACTCACATCATATGCACCACCGATTTTAAGATATTTTGAATGAGTCAAGAACCCAAATAAACCGCATATACATATAACACTAGGTTTTAGAATCACCACAATGTATCTCCCACATTATTCTTATCTACTCTTTAGTCACAAAACATGATTATCAAACTCACAAAACTCTGATCAAACCTTTCTCATCTCAAGAGCATCATGCCAAAATGAGAAACTAAAGTTAATGTAACGCCCCCACATCTTACAACACTAGTTATATACAAATGAAACATGATATGGCTTTCCAAATTAGCGCCAATTTTAAAAGTACTTGAATCTCCAATTAAAGCGAGATATATATGTCTAACGCTGAAAAGGGTCGAGTGTATATATGTTTTGTATCAACTTGAGGAGATCACGACCCTACACAAAGTGAGAGAATTGAGGTGCTTGTAGGACTTAGGAAGCTAGTAGGTGAGTCACCTACTTACTTAGATTGAATTTGCTAGCTAAACGAAGACGAGGCCCGACATCGAACTTGTCCAAGTCCGATTATGAATAAAGTCCGTGTTAAGGGTGTAACTTTAGCCTATGTTTTATCATCATAAATGGAATTTATTTTCATCCCAAGATGAATAATAAAAGGGCCCAAGTACACCACAACCCACTTGACTAATTGGGCCCAAACTAAGTGAAGAAGAATTTAGAAAATGGGCAGCCAAGGCCCATCAACTTTGAGACCCATTTAGGCCCAAGTGTGAGGGCCAAGCTGCTGCCTCACCATCTTATTAATATGTGGTATTATGTGGTCAAAAGGACAAAATAAAGTTGGCCAAGAAATTCTTTAAAAAGGGCTCAAAACAGTTCCTTAATTCATTTCACTTTGGAGCAATTTTCAGCTTTCTTAAAGCCTCTTTTTCTCTCTTTATTTCACTTCACAAGGTACCACACACAACCCTCTAGGTTTCTTAAAGGAAACCTAAATCTTAAAGGCTAAGGTAAGTGAAAATATCCATATATTTGTTATACTTATCCCATGAAAAACAAGAAGTATATGCTAGTATATTTGTGCCGGAAATTTGTACAGCATGTGTCCTAAGGATTGTTGTGAACTTTTTCTATTATTTAAGAGGATTTTCTCTTCTTGGTTGGATGAATTATGAAGTAATACTTATGTGTTTAATAAGGTATAGTTTGCTAGTGATGTAACTAAGCTGTTGCACCATTTTTTTGGTCCACGAAAGCAAGTTCTTGTGTGATATCATAATTGTGCTCGTAATAGGAACTTGTGGGCGAATTGATTGAGGGATATGGTCTCACATCCTCCACCTATTTTGAGGACTGTTTTTGAACTATTTTAGGATTTCTTGTATGTGTAAATGTTGTGGGAACAGTTTGGTTGAAGTTGATAAAGTTTTGGAATCGTCAATGTCGTAATGTAGCGAAGGGATGTAACGTTATGCCGCCTATTTGTATGTTGCATTGAATTGTTATGTCCTGTGCTTTGTGGGCTATTGTAAGGCAGCTATAGCACTAAAATAGGATGCACATGATATGTATATGATAATTTGTATTAGAAAATACGATTAAGGGTGGAAAGATTGAAAGAATACGCTCGGGTTTATAACTACCCGCTTGCTGCCTGTAAGTTGTTTCTTTATGAGATTGGGCTGCCAAGATGTATCTATTAGCTGATAATTCTAGTTTTATGACCTACTATGTTGTAGATAAATATTTGGAGGAAGGGAAGGTCATCTCGAGATAATAGCAAGGTCGTACAGTGAGGTATGTAAGACTACTTGATTTCATATTACTTGGCATGAAATATAGATTCTTCCTTGGCACATAAAGGCATTTACTAGCTCTGACACAACTATTAACCATGTCTCCACTCTTTGAAATGTTCATATGCTTCCATATATAGTCGCCTTCAAATCTACATACATGCTTGGATACCAAGTTACATGGGTTCTTGTTGCTAAATAAGTTCACGAGTTTTTTCATTTCATATGCATTTTATTAATTGTGTAACGTACTCTTTTCATTTTCATATTATCTTGTATGATTATCTACATGTCCCATGCTACATATACAACCCTATATCTCCAATATTATGACCACTAAAAGAACCATCTCAAAGGTAATTAAAAAGTAAAGTATATTGCTTATTGATGGCGGTAGTCCGAGGGGTAGAAGAATCACTTAGCCAGGGCCAATCCTATAACGGGGGGGGGGGGGGTAGCCCGAGGGTTTAAGGAAGAGCCTAGATAGGGACAATCTTTATACAATTTTAGCACTGATCAGCTGGTCATTTGTATTACATGTTATGCACAGATTATACAGTGAAGGTAAAGTGATAAAAGGAACATAAAGTACATATTCCCACAGTATAACTAAAGGTGGTCTGTTATCCTATACCAGTTCATAGTTTCATTTGAGTTGTTACTTCATATATAGTATTTCCTGCCTTACATCTTCAACACACTATCTCGTACTGACAACCCTTATGGGGGACCCGCATTTCATGCTGCAGGTACAGGTGCTAGTAGATTTCCCCAGTAGGAGTACATGACATCCAGTTGTTGTTACCACGCTCCAGGTTGCTTCGAGGCTTTGTGTATAGAGCTTAAACTTTTGTATTGTACAGTCAGTCGAGGCGGGGCCCATCCCGACCCTTATCAGATACTTTTCCTTATCTAGAGGCTTTGTAGACTATGTAAATTAAAGTGTGGTCATGTCTCATACTTTAAACACCGTGGCCCCAACGGCCTAGCCATATACATTTTCTTTTGGCTTGTTATTGTAGTTTACTTTCTTAAAGGCATGTTAAATGTAATAGATCTCTTATATCATGTATAGAAAGAACATAGATACAGGTTCGTTCTCCCGGGCCTTATCGGCAGTCCGCCCTAACAGGACTTTGGGTGTGATAGAAGTGGTATCAGAGCAGGCCATCCTAGGGAGTCTACAAAGCCATGTCTATGTAGAATCTTGTTTATCGATGTGTTGTGCACCACATTTATAAGCAAGAGGATGCATGGCATTTAGGAGTTGTTACTTTCTTTTTGTTCTTTAGATCGTTCCATAGAGCTAAGTGTAATAGATGGATTGTGTCTAACCCTTAAATTGTTTTGTACAGCAAGTATGATAGAAACCAGGCAAAACGAAGTTAAAGCGAAGGGAGTAGAAGTGGTGGTTGGTATACCCAGTTAGGTGAGACAATGAAATGAGGTTCAAGAGGAGTCTCTGACACAGACATCTCTAACTCCTCCAGCTCTCAATAAACCCAGAAGTAGTAAAATTCCTCCAGAACCACCTATTGATGCTACCGTGCAGGATCTGAGAAATGCAGTCCAACTATTGACTCATATAGTTGCTAGCCAAGGTCAAAGACAGGAAGGTCTAGTTATAGGTACAAGTGGCGCGAATAGGGCAGCTGGCACGAGGATACATGATTTCCTTAATTTGGACCCTCCATTCTTTACTAGGTCAGATCCTAATGAAGATCCCCAAGAATTTATTGATCAGATTCAATGCACTTTAGAAGTTATGCACGTGAGTGGTACAGAGGCTGTCGAGTTAACGACATATAGGTTGAGAGGTGTGGCTATATTGTGGTATGAAGCTTGGAAGCAATCTAAGGGTATAGATGCACCCCCAACTACCTGGAAAGAATTCAAAGAGGCATTTCTTGACCATTATTTGCCATTATAGATCCGAGAGGCCCGTGTAGATTAGTCCTTGAACCTCTTCCAAGGGAATTTGAGCGTGAGGGAGTATAGCCTTCAATTTTAATTCCCTGGCCAGGTATGCTCCTAATATAGTTGCTACTATGGTAGATAGAGTTCATCGATATGTGGATAGATTGGATACGTATCTGGTCAGAGACTGTACTATTGCTTCCTTGAACAAAGACATGGATATAGCGAGAGTGCAAACTTTTTCACAAAAAATTATAGGATCAAAGGTAAAGGAGAAGGACACAAGAGTTGGAAAGAGGGTAGGCCGAGAGGCTAGGTCTATAGGCAGTTTGCACCACCCCAAGGTGAGCTGAGGCCTCTATTTTCTAATAGACCTCCTAGGACATCATCCTCCTACTCTACAGCCAGTGCTCCATCACAACTTCAGGGGCTAGGAAAAATCAATTTGGTCCGAGAAATGAAGGGCAAGGTGCCCAGACAGCGGGATATTCGGTAGGCCAGCAAATGACCCCTACGCAACCTTGTAAATAGTTTTGAAGGAGTCATTCAGGTATATATCGTGTCGGGACAAACGTTTGTTACTTGTGTGGTGCGCTAGGGCATATGATAAGAGATTGCCCGAGGAGACGTATGGGTGATATAGCATAATCTACTGGGTCAGCTATTACATCATCATCATTAATTCCTCCATTAGGTAGGGGTCAACAAGAGCCTATGGGCCATGGTAGAGGTTTTAGAGGGGCAGCTAGCTCTAGCGAAGTCCAGAATCACGCTTATGCTTTGGGGAGTTGGCAAAATTCGGAAGCTTAACCTGATGCGGTCACAGTACATTGTGCATCTTTTCACATAATGTATATGCATTAATTGACCCTGGTTCTACACTATCATACATTACCCCACTAGTTGCTGGGAAGCTTAAGAGGACATCCAAATTACTAAACAAACCATTTGAAGTGTCTACACCAACTGGTAAATCTATTATGGCTAGAAGGATTTATTATGATTGTGTAGTAACTGTTGGTGACTGTGACACATTGGATGACTTTATTGAGCTAGAAATGGTGTAATTTGATGTTATAATGGGTATGGATTGGTTAGCTTCTTGCTATGCCACCGTGGATTGCCGAACTAAGAGAGTGTATTTTCACTTTCTAAATGAGACAGTTCTTTAATGGGAAAGCAATGTTAGGGAACCAAAGGTTAAGTTCATCTCTTATTTTTAGGCCAGAAAGATGATATCTAAGGGATATATATGTCATTTAGTTAGAGTGAAGGATATGGAGGTAGAATCACCAACTCTTCAATCAGTTCCAGTAGTGAATGAATTTGTTGATGTGTTCCCTGAAGAACTTCCAGGCTTACCTCCAGAATGAGACGTAGATTTTGGTATTGACTTATTTCTAGGCACTCAACCCATTTCCATCACTCCATAGAGAATCGTCCTGACAGAATTGCGTGAATGAAAAGAACAGTTAAAAGACTTATTCGAGAAGGGTTTTATAAGACCTAGTATGTACCCTTGGGGTGCACAAGTGTTTTTTGTTCGCAAAAAGGATAGAACCTTGAGAATGTGTATCAACTATCGATAATTGAACAGGGTGACAATTAAGAATAAATACCCCCTCCCCAGGATTGATGATTTATTTGATCAGTTATAGGGTGCCAAATGCTTTTCAAAAATTGACTTGAGATCAGCTTATCACCAAGTGAGTTTGAAGGAGGAAGATTACCTAAGATTGCTTTCAGAACACGCTATAGTCACTTTGAATTTCTTGTTATGTCATTCGGGCTAACGAATGCACCCGCAGTTTTTATGGATCTAATGAATAGGGTACTCGAGCCATTCTTGGATGTGTTTGTGATAGTGTTTATAGATGACATTTTGGTATATTCAAGATCAGAAGAGCACCATGCAAATCACTTACACAAGTGTTACAGGTTCTTCGTGATCGACAGTTCTATGCCAAATTTTCTAAATGTGAATTTTGTCTAAAATTAGTGGCATTCTTGGGTCATATTGTGTCTGATGAGGGAATAAGGTTTGATTCGCAAAAAATAGAGGCGGTGAAAGATTGGCCAAGACCAACAGCAAACACTAAAGTTCGGAGCTTCCTAGGTTTGGCAAGTTATTATAGGAGGTTTGTCGAAGGCTTTTCTTCTATTTCTGAACCTCTAACAAAGTTGACATATAAGGTAACCAAGTTCCAATAGAATGATGCATGTGAAAGAAGCTTCCAGGAGCTGAACAATAAGCTAACTTCTGCACCTAAGCTAGTACTTTCGAAAGGCACCGAAAGGTATGTAGTGTATTGCGATACTTCAGGAGTTGGCTTAGGGTGTGTGTTGACACAGCATGGTAGGGTAATTGCTTATGCATCTAGGCAACTATGACCATATGAGAAAAACTACCTAACTCATGATCCTGAGCTAGCAACAGTTGTATTTGCTTTGAAAATATGGAGCCACTATTTGTATGGGGTTTACATTGATATATATACTGATCATAGGAGCCTGCAATATATTTTTAAGTAGAAAGACCTAAATTTAAGATAGTGGAGATAGCTAGATCTAATGAGGGATTACGATGTTGATATACTATACCATCTGCAGAAAGCAAATATGGTAGCCAATGCATTGAGTCGTAAGGAAATCATGAATACTGGTGATCAAGCTGTGATAAGTCAAAGAGTGGCTAAGGATCTATGTCAGTTAGCCAGTTTAGGAGGTCACCTTCTTGAAACTCCCAAGGAATAGGTTATTATGCATAATGCTGCGGAGTCTTCATTGGTGATAGAGGTGAAAAAAAAACAGTTCGACGATCCTGTTGTACGATAGCTTAAGGAAAAGGTAAGTCAGGGTATGATAAATGGCTTTGACCTTATACAAAATAGAGTACTTTACTGCCAAAATAGATTATGTATGCTTGATATTAATGGATTAAGAAAGAGGATAATGGAGGAAGCCCATCATTCGCGATATTCCATCCATCCAGGATCAACTAAGATGTACCATGACCTGAAGGGAATGTTTTAGTGGGGAGGCATGAAAAAGGACCTTGCAAAATTTGTGGCTCGATATCCGAATTGCCAACAAATGAAAGTAGAACACCAAAAGCCAGGAGGTTATATGCAATGTATAGAGCTTCCAACATGGAAGTGGGATATGATCAGCATGGATTTTGTTACCGATTTGCCTCGCTCATTTCAGAAGTTTGACTCCATATGGGTAATAGTTGACAGACTCACGAAGTCAGCACACTTCTTGCCAATTAGGAGTGATTATACAATTGAAGAGTATGCCAAGCTATACCTCAAAGAGATAGTCAAGCTACATGGAGTCCCAGTCTCTATTATATCTGATCGGGGGCCTCAATTTATTGCAAAGTTTTGGAAGTCCTTCCAAAGGAGTTTAGGGACACAAGTGAATTTGAGTACAACTTTCCACCCTCAAACAG
>JAABOM020057902.1:0-14563 GCA_011800125.2 Solanum clarkiae
GCCCCCGCTTTTATATATATATATATATATATATATATATATATATATATATATATATTATAGGTGCTTGTTGGACATGTTATATATTTATAATATGCGCTTGACTCTTGTCTGAAGATATGAAAGTGTTTTCCCTTAGCCCTGGTTTCCCCCATTCTTTCATCTCTTGATTCTTGACTCTTTTCTTTCGCAACCAAGTATCTCTAATGATGCTCTAAGAGGCTTGCTTGGGGTCCCTTCGAGTTCCCTTGCACCATGTCACGTCTAGGCCCTAGGCTTGAGTCATGACAAAATTAATATCAGAGCACTAGGTTGATAGTTGGAGTCCAACACACCGTATTGATTAGAGTCCTATGTATGGTTGTGAAGCGTGCCATGACTATGAGTAAGAGGCTATGAGATATTTTAGTAAATGTTTCCATTCTTCATGTTCTACATCATGCTATAGAGTTCTAATGAGTTTTCCCCCTAATGATTGTTCTTTGCTATGCTAGATCATGCCAAACACTCGAGGGACAAACTCTTGAGGAGCAAGCTAACAATGGTGAGCTCCA
The DNA here is from genome assembly GCA_011800125.2 of Solanum clarkiae. NCBI lineage: Eukaryota > Viridiplantae > Streptophyta > Magnoliopsida > Solanales > Solanaceae > Solanum > Solanum clarkiae. Next base: position 555 of record JAABOM020057902.1, read on the forward strand.
GGATGCTCTCACTATGCTTGCCCAAGTTGTGGCCAACCAAGTCAATCAAGGGGCCCAAGCCACGCATGCCACTACCCCGTGAGCTGAGGTAATAGGCTTCATGAGGATGAATCCTCCATTTTTCTATGGGTCAAAGGTGGATGAAGATCCACAAGAGTTCATTGATGAGGTCTACATGATCTTGAATATCATAAGTGTTGGGCCAAATGGAAAGGCGGAGTTGGTGGCGTACCAACTCAAAAGGATAGCTCAAATATGGTATGATGTATGGAAGGGTGAGAAGGGGGTTGGTAATGTAGTGCTTTGAGAGGAGTTCAGATTGGCTTTTTTAATCGATTTTTCCTTCTTGAGCTTAGGGAAGCTAAGTTAGTGGAGTTTATGAACTTTAAACAGGGTGCTATGAGTGTGAGGGAGTATGCCCTCAAGTTTAATCAACTTTTAAAGTATGCTCCTTATTTGGTGTCCGATCCTAGATCTAAGATGAATAAGTTCGTGATGGGAGTCTCCGACTTAATAAGTGAAGAATGTCGATCTGCCATGCTAATTAGTGACATGGACTTGTCTCAGTTAATGACCTATGTTAAGAAAATAGAGGAGGAGAAATTGAGGAAGAGAACGAGGCATGAGGCCAAGAGGGCCCATCTTGGGGGTAAGTTCCAAAGGGGTGGCCGTTTCCTTCAAGGCCAAGGGTCTCACCATGCTACTAATAGGGGGTTTTCTAATGACCTCCCTAGGCCTCAAGGTGTTGGTGGTGTGGCTCCTATTGATGTGTGTCCTACATGTGGGAAGGGTCATAAAGGCCCATGTTTGAGAGATTCTAATGCATGCTTTAGTTGTGGGGAGCTTGGGCACAAGAAGGTAGATTGTCCAAGAAACCTTGGCAAAGTTCGGGGTACTAATGCAGTCCCATTGGGTAGAGGTGGTCCTTAAGGTTGTGCCCCAAGGCACAATCTATTTCATGATCAACATGGGTGTCAAGGGGTTGGTGAGGTCCCCGATGTTGTTACCAGTATGTTAAAAATCTTTGACTTTGATGTGTATGCTTTGATTGATCTGGGTGTCACTCTTTCCTTTGTTCCCGTTTTGTTGATAAAAAGTTTCATGTTGTCCCCGAGTTGTTGCATGAGTCATATGAAGTGTCTACACCTATTGGTGACTCTATTGTTGCTAGGAAAGTTTATAGTAGTTGTCCTATTTGCATTTTGCATAAGTTGTTGCCTTGTTATCTTGTTGAACTAGATATGGTAGACTTTGATGTGATTCTTGGGATTGATTGGTTGCATGTTTACTATGCTTCTATTGATTATAGAACTAGTAGGGTCAAGTTTCAATTTCCTAATGAACCCGTCCTTGAATGGGAAAGTCAAGATGTGGTGGTTAAGGGTAGATTTAGTTCATGCATTAAAGCCCGTAAGATGATCTCTAAGGGTGTCTTTACCATCTTGTGAGGGTTAAAGATGTGGAGTCCAATGTCCCTTCTATAGATTCGGTTCTAATTGTAAATGAGTTTCTTGATGTCTTCCCAAGTGACCTTCCCGGTGTCTCTCCCAAAAGGGAGATAGATTTTGGCATAGATCTCAAGGAGTTAAAGGAGAAATTGAAAGATTTGTTGGAGAAGGGATTTATTAGACCTAGTCAATCACCTTGGGGTGCCCTGGTGTTGTTTGTTAAAAAGAAGGATTGGTCACTTGGAATGTGCATTGACTACCGGCAACTCAATAGTGTCACTATAAAGAATATATATTCTCTTCCAGGAATTAATGACTTGTTTGAGCAATTGAAAGGGGCTAGCTTTTTCTCTAAGATTGATCTTTGGTTCGGGTATCATCAAGTGAGGGTGAGGGAGTATGACATCCCAAGACGGCCTTCCGGACTAGATATGGGCATTATGAGTTTGTCATGATGTCGTTTGGGTTGACTAACGCACCAGCCATCTTCATGGACATAATGAATTGGGTCTTCAAACCTTACCTTGATTCCTTTGTTGTGGTCTCCATTGATGATATTTTATCTATTCACATAGTAGGGAGGAGTATGTGGGTCATTTAAGGGTTGTGTTGAAAAGATTGAGGGAGGAGAAATTGTAGGAGAAATATTATAAGTCTGAATTTTGTTTGAAGAATGTTACATTCTTGGATCATGTAGTGTCGGTGGATGGTATAAAAGTGGATTCTAAGAAAACCTATGTGATTAGGAATTTGCCTAGACCATTAACCCCGTCGAATATTAGGAGCCTCTTGGGCCTTGCGGGTTACTATAGAAGATTTGTGAATGAGTTCTCCTCTATTGCTTCCCCTATGACCAAATTGACTCAAAAGTAGGTTAAGTTAATATGGACCGACGAATGTGAGAGGAGCTTCTAAACATTGAAGGATAGGCTTATGTCCACTACTATATTATCACTACCGAATGGGCTTGAAGGTTTTGTTGTGTATTGTGGTGCATCTAGATTTGGTTTGGATTGTGTGCTAATGCAAAATGGTAAGGTCATAGCCTCTGCTTCTGGGCAACTCAAAGTAAATAAAAAGAAATTATCTTGCCCATGATGTTGAATTGGTCACCGTTGTGTTTGCATTAATGATTTGGTGTCATTATTTGTATAGGGTGCATGATTATGTCTTCACTGATCATAAGAGCCTCCAGTATGTCTTTAATCAAAAAGATCTCAATTTGAGACAAAGAAGGTGGCTGGAACTTCTCAAAGATTATAACATAAGTGTGCATTATCATCCGGGTAAGGCAAATGTGGTGGCAGATGCCTTGAGTCAGGTATTCATAGATAGCCTAGCTCATGTTGATGGTGGTGATAGGGAAATGGATAGGGAGGTGCATAGGTTGGGTAGATTGGGGGTTATCTTGGGAGAGGTTGGTGATGATGGTGTTGTGGTTATTGATGGGTCTAAGTCTTCTTTGGTTGATGAGGTGATAGCAAAACAAGATCTTGACTCCTCCTTGCTTGAATTGAAGGCCTTGGTGAAAGAGGGCAAGGTAGAGGTTTTGTCCTAAGGGAGAGATGGTGCCCATAGGTACCAAGGAAGATTGTGTGAGCCTTGTGTTGATGGTTTGAGGGAGAATATCCTTGATAAGGCCCATAATTTTTCTTATTCTATTCACCCTGGTTCCACCAAAATGTATAGAGACTTTAGGGAAGTGTATTGGCAGGGAGGCATGAAGAGGGACATTGGCATATTGGTTTCTGGTTGCCATAGTTTTCAACAAGTCAAAGCTGAACATCAAAGGTCTGGTGGCCTAACCCGAGACATAGAGATTCCCACTTGGAAATAGGAGGTGATTAATATAGATTTTGTGGTTGGGTTGCCCAAGACAAGGAAAGGTTGTGATTCCATTTGGGTGGTGGTTGATAGAATGACGAAATTGGCTCACTTTCTACTGGTTAAGACCACATATGGGATTGAAGAGTATGCAAGGTTGTATATCTATGAGTTAGTGAGGTTGCATGGGGTTACTTTGTCCATCATATCGGATTGTGGTGTACAATTCACTTCACACTTTTGGAAGTCATTTCTAAGGGGTCTTGGTACAAAAGTTCACCTTAGTACTACCTTCCACCCTCAAATGGATGGCCAAGCCGAAAGGACAATTCAAACCCTTGAGGATATGTTGAGGGCTTGTGTATATGAGATAAGGGTAGTTAGGATGACCATCTTCCCTTGATTGAGTTTGCCTACAATAATAGCTATCACTCCAGCATCGGCGTGACTCCTTTTGAGGCTCTTTATGGGAGGTGATGTAGATCACCATTTGGTTGGTTTGAGGTTGGAGAGGTAGCTTTATTGGGACTAGATCTGGTCATGGAGACTTTTGAGAAGTTTAGGATGATTAGGGAAAGGTTGAGGAAAGCCCAAAGTCATTAAAAATCTTATGTCAATATGAGAGTAAGAGACCTTGAATTCAAAGTGGGTAATTGGGTTTATTTGAAAGTTTCTCCAATGAATGGTGTGGTCTGTCTTGGTAAAAAAGGAAAGTTGAGTCCAAGATATGTTAGTCCTTATGAGGTCTTGAATAGGGTTGGTAAGGTAGCTTATGAGATGAAGTGGCCTAGTGAAATGAATTTGGTTCATCTGGTGCTTCATATCCCTTTATTGAGAAAATGTGTTGGTGATCCTAATGCTATTGTGCCTCTTGATATTGTGGGTGTTATTGAGGATAACTTGACTTATGAGGAGGTTCTGGTTCATATCCTAGATAGGCAAGTGAAGATATTAAGGAATAAGGCGGTGGCATCCATTAAGGTCCTATGAAGGAACCAACAAATCGAAAGTGCTACTTGGGAGGCCGAAGCGGACATGCAAAAGCGGTATCCTTGTCTTTTCCACTCCACTCAATCCTCAGGTACTAATTTGAAGTCCTTATGTTATTCAAAGTCTTATGTTTCAGCCCCTATGTCATTCATATGCATTCATGTTTAAGTTGGCAAGTTATGATGATTTTATACTTATGTTGTGATTTTGAAAATGGTGTTTCAAATATAATGTTGCATTTTAGTTGGGACTGGTTTGTTATGATCATTCTTTTCTTGCACATCACTTTTACATTTGGGGACGAATGTTCCCAAGGGGGAGATATTGAAACGACCCCAAAAAGTTCCCTAAAATATGCCTCAGAATGCATGAAATTTTAAATTCCATATATCATAAAATCCGTGTGCGATATAAAAAATCTGACTTCATATTCTTGTTGAGGGGGTCACAATTAGGGGGAATAGGGTCTAACCCCAATTTTTGAGCAGTCAAATAACAATTTGATTTTTCCAAAATTTTAATTTCCAAAGACGATCTGCGACAACACCATGACACGCAGCTGTGGCGTACATGTGTTAATTTGTCCTCCGCGATAGGTCCTTGTTGCGGACCTTTGTATTTTGTTGCAAGTAATTTCTATCTCGGTCCAAGGCTTTGGGATCTTGGGCCTAAATCTTGTTTCACCCTCATATCATCCCAAAACATTCCCCAATAATCACTAAAACTCTTAGCCATATTTTCACTCTCAAATTCAAGTCGCAAACCCTTATCCCAAGCTAAAGTTCTCCTTCAAGGTTCTTCTTCAAGCTTCAAATCTCGATCTCCAATATTCACCAAGTTCATCTCTAAGCTAAGGTATGTGTGTTTCAACCAATGGGTCCTTTAAACCATGGTGCCTAATCCTTTTTTTGCTACTTAAATTGCATGATTTAAAGTTGATTTACGAACGGGTCTTGCTTGTTATGAAATTCACTGCACACTATGTTAAAGCTATGCAAAGTTGTGACTGTTTTGCCATGTTTTGAGCTATAAATCTTTGATTTATTATAAGATTTGGCAAGGGGTTTTGATGCATATTGCTTGAGGCTGTTGCAAGGTATTGATTTATGGTTTTATAATAGATTTTCTTGCATGATTTATTCTGTAAATTTCATAGTCTTATACTAGCATTACACACCCTCAAAGTGTTTGATAAAATGTCCGGATGTGGTTTCCCGAGGAGTTGAAGGTCCAAAGCATGAGATATGATAAGAATGATTATATGGTGATGAAATGTGCTTATGTATATAATAAATTCTATATAAAGTGTTGCATTACTCCATGTCCAATTCGGGGGGACTTGTAACACCCTACACCTTACATGTACTTGTTCTATGCACATGAAACATGATATGGCCTTGTCAAATTAGTGCCTATTTTTAAAAGTTCTTGAATCTCATATTAGAAGGTAATATGTACGTCTAACGCTTAAGAGGGTCGAGTGTATACAATTTTTAAGTCAAATTGAGGAGATTGCAGCCTTAAATGAAGTGAGATAAGTGAGGTGCTTGTAGGATTTAGGAAGCTAGCAGGTGATTTACCTACTTTCTTAGCTTAAATTTGCTAGCTAGATGTTGACGAGGCTCGACGTCGGATTTATCCATGTCCGATTATGAATAAAGTACGTGTTAAGGGTGTAACTTTAGCCAATGTTTTAGCATCATAAACGGACTATATTTTTAGACCAAGAAGGATATAAAACAAGCCCAAAGGCATCACAATTTCTTTGATAATTTAGGCCCAAACCAACTAAGAGAAAGGGGAAAAATGGGCAGCAAAGGCTCATCAATTTGGAGTCCCATAAAGCCCAAGTGAAAGGAGAAAAATGGTACATTACTCACTTGATAAAATATGGCCTAAAATGTAAAAGAAATTCGGCCAAAGAAATCCTTTAAAAAGGCTTACAAGTAGCACCTTTAAGTCATTCTTAACTTAGAAAAAAAATCAGCTTTCACAAGCTTTCTCTCTACACTTTCTTAATCTTGCAAAGCAGCCACAAGGAGACTTTTAGGGTTCTTGGAGAAGCCCTACACCTTGAAGGTAATAGTAAGTAAGTTTACTTATGTGTTTAGTATGGTTTTCTTATGAAAAACAAGAAACTATGTTGGTTAGGTATATGTTGAAACTTTTGGACAAAATATGTTCCAAGGGTTGTTGTATACTTTTTTTGTTTATTTGGGAACTTTTCTCTTCTTGGTTGGCTTGATTATGATAGAATGTTGCTTTTCTTTATTTTTTTGAGATCTGTAATGATGTATAAAGGTTTCTGCACTATTTGGTTATACATAAACAATCGAGATTTAACGTGTTATCCTAAGAGTGTTGTTTGTAGAAATTGTGGGCTGATTGACTGAGGACTATGGTCTCACATCCTACTCCTATTTTGAGGACTGTTTTTTAACTATTTTGGGACTACTTTATGTGTATATATGGTGGGGATTGTTTGGTTAAAGTTGGAATAGGTTTGGAATTGTCAATGTCGAAATGTAGCGAGGGGATGTAACGTTGTGCCACCTATTTGTATGTTGTGTAGAATTGTTATATGTTGTGCTTTGTGGGCTGTTGTAAGACTGTTCTGGAACTTACATAGGATGCACATTATATGTATATGAGATTGTGTATTAGAAAATATGATTAGGGACGGAAAGGTTGAAAGAATATACTCGGGTTTATAATTATACGCTTGCTGCCCGTACGTTATTTTTATGAGATTGGGCTTCCAAGATGTATATATTGGCTGCTAATGCTAATTTTATCACCTACTGTATTGTAGATAAATATATAGAGGAAGGGAAGGTTATCTCGAGGTAATAGTAAGGTCATACAGTGAGGTACGTAAGGCTACTCGATTTCGTATTACTTGGCATGAAATCTAGATTCTTCCTTGGCACATAAAGGCACTTACCAACTCCGACACAACTATTAACAGTGTCTCCACTCTTTCTCAGGTTTATATGCTCCCACGCATAGTCACCTTCAAATCTGCATACATATGTGGCTACCAAGTTACATAGGTTCTTGTTGCTAAATAAAGTTCACGAGTTGTTTCATCTCATACACATTCCATTATTTGTGTAACATACTCTTTTCATTATCATATTGTCTCGTATGATTATTTACATGTCACATCCTACATCTACAGTTCTATAGCTCCAATATTATGACCACCAAAAGAATCATCTCAGCGGTAATGGAAAGATAAAGTAAAGTATATTGGCTATTGATGGGTGGTAACCAGAGGAGTGCAAGAATCACCTAGCCAGGGTCGATCCTATCACGAGGGGTAGCCAAGGGGTGAAAGGAAAAGCCTTGACGGGGCCGATCCCGACATAGATTTACCATTGATTAGCTAGTTATTTGTATTACATATTGTGCACAGATTATACAGTAAAGGTCAAATAATAAAAAGAACATAAAGTATATGATCCCATAGTACAACTAAAGGTGGTCTCTTATCCTACACCAGTGCATAGTTTCATTTGAGTTGTTACCTCATATTCAGTATATTACCTCGTAATGATGTCCCTTATAGAGGATCTGTATTTCATGCTGCAGGTACAAGTGTTAGTAGATCTCCCCAGTAGGAGTACAGGATATCGAGCTGTTGTTACCAAGCTCCAGGTTGCTATGGAGCTTTATGTGTCTAGAACTTATATTTTCATATTGTATAGTTAATCTAGGAGGACCCTGTCCTGAACCATATTAGATACTTTTCCTTATCTAGAGGCTTTGTAGACTATGTAAATTAAAGTGTGCTCATGTCTCGTACTTTAGACAACGTGGCCCCCAACGGCCTAGCCATATGTATTTCCTTTTGACTTGTTATTACTGTTTACTTCTTAAAAGGCATGTTGAATGTAGAAATCCCTTATAATATGTATAGAAAGCACATGGATACAGGTTGGTTCTCTCGAGCCTTATCGGCAACGGGTGTCAGTCCGCCTTAATGGGACTTTAGGCGTGACAGAAGTGGTATCAGAGCGGGTCATCCTAGGGATTCTACAAAGTCATTTCTATGTATAGTTTTGTCTATCGATGTATTGTACACCACATTTACAAGTAGGAGGCTACGTGGCATTTAGGAGTTGTTACTTTCTTTTCATTCTTTAGATCGTGACATAGAGCTAAGTGTAGTAGGGGGATTATGTCTAACCCCTAAATTGTTTTGTACAACAAGTATGCTAGAAACCAGCAAAAACAAAGGTAAAGGGAAGGAAGTAGAAGTGGTGGTTGGTATACCAGTAGGGTGAGATAATGAAATGAGGCTCAACATGAGCCTCTGTCACAAACCTTTCCAACTTCTCCAGCTCCTGATCAACCAGGAAGTAGTGAAATTCCCCCAGAACTACCTATTGATGCTACAGTGCAGGATCTGAGAAACGTAGTCCAACTATCGACTCGTATAGTTGCTGGCCAAGGTTAAAGACAGGAAGGTTCAGTTATAGGCGCAGGTGGTGCGAATAGGGCAGCTAGCTCAAAGATATGTGACTTCCTTAATTTGGACCCTCTATCCTTCACCGGGTCAAATCCAAATTAAAATCCCTAAGACTTTGTTCTCCAGATTCACCGCACTTTAGATGTTATGCATGTGAGTGGTATAGAAGATGTTGACTTAGCGATACATAGGTTGAAGGGTGTGACTATATTATGGTGTGAAGCTTGGAAGCAATCCAAGGATATATATGCACCTCCGACTACCTGGAGGGAGTTTAAATAAGCATTAATTAACTCTGATTCTACACTATCGTACATCACTCCACTAGTTGTTGGGAAGCTTAAGAGAACAACCAAATTATAGAACAAACCATTTGAAGTGTCTACACCAACCGGTGAATCTATTATGGCTAGAAGGATATATTATGACCGTGTAGTAACTGTTTGTGATCTGTGGCACATTGGCTGACATTATTGAGCTAGAAATGGTGAAATTTGATGTTATAATGGGTATGGATTGGTTAGATTCTTGCTATGCCAACATGGATTGCCGAACTAAGAGAGTGTACTTCCACTTTCCAAATGTTATGGTTACTTTGAATTTCTTGTTATGTCATTTGGGCTAACGAATGCACCAATAGTTTTTATGGATCTGATGAATAGTATATTCAAGCCATTCTTGGATATATTTGTGACAGAATTTATAGATGACATTTTGGTATATTCAAGATTAGAAGAGGACCATGCAAATCACTTATGACAGGTGTTACAAGTTCTTTGTGATTGACAGTTATATGCCAAGTTTTCAAAATGTGAATTTTGGATAAAATCAGTGGCATTATTAGGTCATATTGTGTCTGATGAGGGAATAAGGGTTGATTTGCTAAAGATAGAGGCTGTGAAAGATTGGCCAAGACCAACAATACCCACCGAAGTTCAAAGCTTCCTAGGTTTGGTAGGTCCTTACAGGAGGTTTGTTGATGGTTTTTCTTCTATTTCTACACCTCTAACAAAGTTAACACATAAGACAACTAAGTTCCAATGGAATGATGCATGTGAAAGGATCTTCTAAGAGCTGAAAAATAAGCTAACTTCTGCACCTATCCTAGTACTTACAGAAGGCACCGAGGGGTATGTAGAGTATTGCGATGCTTCAGGAGTTGGCTTAGGGTGTGTACTGACACAACATGGTAGGGTAATTGCTTATCAATCTTGACAACTATGAACTATATGATAAAAACTATCCAACACATGATCTTGAGCTAGAAGTGGTTGTGTTTTCTCTGAAAATATGGCTCCTCTATTTGTATAGGTTCAAGTTGACATATATACTGATCATAAGAGTTTGCAATACATTTTTAAGCAAAAAGACCTAAATTTAAGACAGTGGAGATGGGTAGAGTTAATAAAGGATTACAATGTTGATATAATATACCATCCGGGATGACAAATGTGGTATCCAATGCTCTGAGTCATAAGGCAATCATAAGTACTGGTGATCAAGCCGTGGTAAGTCAAGGAGCAGCTAAGGATCTATGTCAACTAGCCAGTTTGGGAGTTCACCTTCTTGAAACTCCAAAGGAAGGGGTTATTGTACATAATACAGCAGTGTCTTCATTAGTAATAGAGGTGAAAGAAAAATAATTTGAGGATCCTATTCTATGACAGCTTAAGGAAAAGGTGAGTCAGGGTACGATGAAGGGCTTTGAACTTACACAAAATGGAGTTCTTTATTGCCAAAATGGATTATATGTGCCTGATATTGATAGACTAAGGAAGAGGATAATGGAAGAAGCCCATCATTCCTGATATTCCATCCATCCAGGATCAACTAAGATGTATCATGACCTGAAGGGAATGTTTTGGTAGGAAGGCATGAAAAGGGACCTTGCAGAATTTGTGGCTCAATGTACAATTGACAATGAGTGAAAGTAGAACACTAAAAGTAAGGAGGTTATTGTACTGTATAGAGCTTCTAACATAGAAGTGGGATATGATTAATATGGATTTTGTTACAGGGTTGCCTCACTCATTTTAGAAGTTTGACTCTATATGGGTAATAGTTGACAGACTCACAAAGTCTGCACACTTCTTGCCAGTCAAGAGTGATTATACAGCTAAAGAGTATGCCAAGCTATACCTCAAAGAGAGAGTCAGGCTACGTGGAGTCCCAATATCCATTATATCTGACCGAGGAACTCAATTCAGTGCAAAGTTTAGAAAGTCCTTCCAAAGGATTTTAGAGATACAAGTTAATTTGAGTACAGTTTTCCACGCCCAGAAACAGATAGTCAAGAAGAACGCACCATTCAAACACTTGAAGATATGCTGTGAGCTTGTGCATTGGACTTTAAAGGTAGTTGGCTGGACCATTTTCCACTCATTGACTTTGCTTATAATAATAGCTACCACTCAAATATCAAGATGGTACCTTATGAAGCTTTATATGGAAGGAAATGTAGGTAACCAATGGGTTGGTTTGGAGTGGGTGAAACCACTTTGATCAGGCCAGATCTAGTACAACAAGCCATGGAAAAAGTTAGGCTAATATAGCAGCAGCTAGAAATAGTCCAAAGTTATCACAAATTATACGTGAATGCTAGAAGGAGTATACTAGAGTTTTCTATAGGGCATTGGGTATTCTTAAATGTTATCTTCCATGAAATGGGTTAGAAGATTTTGTGAGAAAGGAAAACTGAGCCCTCGTTGCATAGGGCCATATTAGATTATTAAGAGGTTCGGGCAGGTAGCATATGAACTAAAGCTATCCCAAGAGCTTTCAATGGTTCATCTAGTTTTTCATGTCGCAATGCTTTGAAAATGCATAGGTGACCCATCCCGTATCACTCCTATTGAAGATGCGCAAGTTACAGAAGATCTCACCTATGAAGACGTAACTATTGCTATTCTAGATAGTCAAGTTAAGAAGCTAAGGAATAAAGTAATAGCTTCAGTAAAAGTACTCTGGAGAAACCAGCAAGCAAAAGAGATATCATGGAAGGCTGAGGACGTGATGAAATCAAAATACCCTTACTTATTTGAAGCTAAAGAGGAAGTGCAACATGCAGAATTGGGGCTTTAGTAGGCATGTGTGTTTGAATAATTATTGCATTGAAGATGGTTAAGTTATCGAATTATGCTAACATTCGAGGATGAATGTTCCTAAAGGGAGGAGGATGTAACACCCTACACCTTACATGTACTTCTCCTATGCACATGAAACATGATATGGCCTTGTCAAATTAGTGCCTATTTTAAAAAGTGCTAGAATCTCATATTAGAGGGCGATATGTACATCTAACGCTTAAGAGGGTCAAGTGTATACAAGTTTTAAGTCAAATTGAGGAGATCGCGGCCTTAAATGAAGTGAGAGAAGTGAGGTGCTAGTAGGCCTTAGGAAGCTAGAAGGTGAGTCACTTACTTACTTAGCTTAAATTTTCTAGCTAGATGGAGACGAGGCTCGACGTTGGATTTGTCGAAGTCCGATTATGAATAAAGTCCATGTTAAGGGTGTAACTTTAGCCTATGTTTCATCATCATACATGGAATACATTTTTAGCCCAAGAAGGATATAAAAGTATCCCAAAGACATCACAATTTCTTTGATAATTTAGGCCCAAACCAACTAAGAGAAAGGGGAAAAATGGGAAGCAAAGGCCCATCAATTTGGAGCCCCTTAAGGTCTAAGTGAAAGAGGAAAAGGCCTAAAATGCAAAAGAAAATCGGCCAAACAAATCCTTTAAAAATCCTTACAAGTAGCACCTTCAAGCCATTCTTAACGTGAAAAAAAAAAACATCTTTCACAAGCTTTCTCTCTACACTTTCTTAACCCTGCAAAGTAGCCACAAGGAGACTTTTAGGGTTCTTGGAGAATCCCTACATCTTGAAGGTAATGGTAAGTAAGTTTATTTATGTTTTTAGTATGGTTTTCGTATGAAAAACAAGAGACTATGTTGGTTAGGTATATGTTGAAACTTTTGGATAGCATGTGTTCCAAGGGTTATTGTATAATTTTTTTGTTTATTTGGAAGCTTTTCTCTTCTTTTTTGGCTTGATTATTAAAGAACATTTCTTTTCTTAATTTGTTTGAGTTCTGTAATGATGTATAAAGATTGCTGCACTGTTTGGTTATACGTAAACAATCGAGGTTTAACGTGTTATCCTAACTGTGTTGTTTGTAGAAATTGTGGGCTGATTGATTGAGGACTATGGTCTCACATCCTACACCTATTTTGAGGACTATTTTTGAACTATTTTAGGATTGATTTCATGTGTATATATGGTGGGGACTCTTTGGTTAAAGTTGAAACAGGTTGGAATTGTCGACGTCGAAATATAGCAAAGGGATGTAATGTTATGCCGCTTATTTGTATGTTGTATAGAATTGTTATGTGTTGTGCTTTGTGGTATGTTATAAGACTATTATGGAAGAGGCCACACATGATATGTATATGAGAATGTAGATTAGAAAATATGATTAGGGGCGGAAAGGTTGAAAGAATACGCTCATGTTTATAATTATACGCTTGCTGCCCGTGTGTTGTTTTTATGAGATTGGGATGCCAAGATATATCTCTTGGCTTCTAATGCTAAATTTATCACCTACTATATTATAGATAAATATTTGGAGGAAGAGAAGGTTATCTCGAGGTAATAGCGAGGTCGTACAGGAAGGCATGTAAGGCTACTCGATTTCATATTACTTGGCATTAAATCTAGATTATTCCTTGGCATGAAATCTAGATTCTTCTTTGGCACATAAAGGCGCTTACCAACTCCGACACAACTATTAACAGTGTCTCCACTCTTTCACAGGTTCATATGCTCCCATGCATAGTCACCTTCAAATCTGCACACATACGTGGCTACCAAGTTACATGGGTTCTTGTTGCTAAATAAAGTTCACGAGTGGTTTCATCTCATACACATTCCATTATTTGTGTAACGTACTCTTTTCATTGTCATATTATCTAGTATGATTATTTACATGTCACATGCTACATCTACAGTTCTACAGCTCCAATATTATGACCACCAAAAGAATCATCTCAAAGGTAACGAAAACATAAAGTAAAGTATATTGCCTATTGATGGGTGGTAACCCGAGGGGTGGAAGAATCACCTAGCCAGGGTTGATCCTATCATAGGGGGTAAGCCCAAGGGGTGAAAGGAAAAGCCTTGCCAGGGCCGATCCTGGTATAGATTTACCACTGATCAGCTAGTCATTTGTATTACATATTGTGCACAGATTATACAGTAAAGGTAAAGTAATAA
>JAABOM020057903.1:0-2500 GCA_011800125.2 Solanum clarkiae
TCATATTAAATAAATATGAAGTAGAAGAACCCAGATTCCAAATGAACAAATTCAAACTTGAAAAAGATCTTCCTTATAAGGGGCAAAGGGATTGATCAAGAAAGATCGTTTGTTCTTCTTATATATAAGATCATGATTGGATCTGCATATGTTTGGTAAAGAGAATAATATTATCCTTTGAGAATAATAAAAAAAGGACAGCATTCAATTGGAACATGAAAACGTGACTAAATTGGTCCTAGTTACTTTTTTGGGCAAAGTGAAAGAAGGGGGGATTCTCGAATGCGGACAAGGATCCAATGAACTTGAAAGAATTGAAAGAGGAATCGTATGAGGTTAAAATCTCATATACGGTTCTGTAGAGCAGCAGTAAGGGTGACTTATCTCTCAACTTTTCCACTGTTACCCCAAAAAAACAAAACTCTGCCTTACGTAAAGTTGCCAGAGTACGATTAACCTCTGGATTTGAAATCACTGCTTATATACCCGGTATTGGCCATAATTCACAAGAACATTCTGTAGTCTTAGTAAGAGGGGGAAGGGTTAAGGATTTTCGTGGTGTGAGATACCACATTATTCAAGGAACCCTAGATGTTGTTAGATTAAAGGATCGTCAACAAGGGCGTTCTAGTGGATTGTAGATTCTTATCCAAGACTTGTATCATTTGATGATGCCATGTGAATCACTAGAAACATGTGAAGTGTATGGCTAACCCAATAATGAATGTTTCATAAGGGGACTGGAGTAGACTACCATGAGACAAAAGATCTTCTTTATAAAGAAATTCGATTCGGAGCTCTTACATGTCCAAGGTTCAATATTGAAATAATTTATGAGGTTTTCTATGAATTTGTTGGTATCAACAAATAATTCGAAATACCTCGACTTTTTTTGAATTGGTCTGAGTCAAATAGTAATGATTCAAAGCACTTCCTTTTACATTATTTCGTAAACCCAAGGACTCAATGTATATGTAAAATACATGATTTCTAATCCTAGCAGGAAAGGGGTGGAAACAGATACTCAATTTAAAGTAAGTAAACAGAATTTCATACTCGATCTCATAGATACATATAGAATTCTATGTAAAGCCATATTCGATGAAAGTCATGTGCATGGCTTGGAGGGAGATCTTTCATATCTTTCGAGATGGACCATACAATATGGGGTAAAAAAGCCAAAATAACTGATTTTAGCTCTTATAAATAGAAAAATGGATTCTTGAACCCCTTTTATGCTCATGTCACGTCGAGGCACTGCAGATAAAAATAGCAAAATCTGATCCAATTTATCGTAATCGATTAGTTAACATGTTGGTTAACCATATTCTGAAATAGAGAAAAAATCATTGGCTTATCAAATTATCTATCAAACCGTGAAAAAGATTCAACAAAAGATAGGAACAAATCCACTATCTATTTTATGTCAAGCAATATGTAGAGTAACAACTGATATAATAGTAAAAGCAAGACGTGTAGGTGGATCAGCTCATCAAGTTTCCATTAAAATAGGACCCACACAAGGAAAAGCACTTGCTATTGGTTGGTTATTAGCGGTATCCTGGAAACTTTCGAGTCGAAATATGGCTTCGAATTAAGTTCCGAATTAATGGATGCTGCCAAAGGGAGTGGCGATGCCATACGCAAAAAGGAAGAGACTCATAAAATGCCAAACGCAAATAAAGGTTTTGCATATTTTCATTAACCCATGAATAGGATCTATACATCTCAATCGAAAAAGAATCAAGAGAAAAAGAATGAATTGGAATTGACTTAATAGATTTCTCGAAACAAACGAAAAGGAACAAAAGATGAAAGATAACTCATGGATCAACTAATCCCTCTTGGGGACTTTCTTAAAGAGGAACCTCATGTAAATACCATGGAATAAGGTTTGATCTTATTCGTGGAGGTGTCATAACTATTCCAAAAATGGAAAGTTCGACGCAGTTGGTATTTTTTTTGGAAATTGGAAGCAGTTACTAATTCATGATCTGACATATACAGAATGAAAACTTCATTTTTGATTCTATGAGAACTTTTATGGAAGCCTTTCATTTTCTTCTCTTTAACGGAAGTTTGATTTTCCCATAATGTATCCTAATTTTTGGCATAATTCTTCTGATGATGATCGATTCAACCTCTGATCAAAAGATATACCTTGGTTATATTTCATCTCTTCAAATAGTTTACTAATGAGTATAAGGGCCCTATTGTTCCGATGGAGAGAAGAACGTATGATTAGCTTTTCAGAAATTTTCCAAATAAACAATTTCAACGAAATCTTTCAATTTCTTATTTTACTATGTTCAATTCTATGTATTCCTCTATTCGTAGTGTATATTGAATGTACAGAAATGGCTATAACAGAGTTTCTCTTATTCATATTAACAGCTACTCTAGGGGAAATATTTTTATGTAATGCTAACAATTTAATAACTGTCTTTGTAGCCTCAAAATGTTTCAGTTTATGCTCCTACCTATTATCTGGATATTCCAA
>JAABOM020057903.1:5000-14562 GCA_011800125.2 Solanum clarkiae
GTCCAGGGATTAACAACTTACCCATTCAGTGACTTTCGCGCTGGACGTTCCTAAAATAGGGACTATCAAGTAAATTCAATATAATAGACGCATATTGGCATTCCAGCCTTCTTTCTCTTTTAGGGCCTATCCGAAAGAGAATCCAGTACTTCTTGGTTGTGAATATCTAAAATGGTTGTTTGCTGTTCAAGAATTCTTGTTTAAGTAGTTCATACCATCCATACATAGTGTTTTGATCTAAGATTTCTATTACTCCATGTTTCAGTAGTAACATATTCTTTCATGGAGCTAAGGTTTAAAATATTGAAGAAACAAGCATTTCCACGACTCTACCACCCAGTCAATTTTATTCCACTTAATCCCTCTTTCATGGGCACATATCTTTCCAGCTAAGGAATGGGAAATTTTTCTTTTGTTACATGAATCTAATTTTCATTTTATATGGGAAAATCCATCTTTTTCTCAATAATGCCTTTGTCATTTGATCGAATAGCATTCTAGGGGGCTGATCTTTGAATAGGAAAAAGAGTGGATCTGTAGAGTCCCAAATGAATTGTCTTAAAAAAAGTCCTTATTCTTTGGAAGATCTATCTCGTGTCTGGTACTGCATGGTTCCACTCTGCAAGAGTCCCAAACCATAATATTGAAGCTCATCCTTTTCATCATAAATGATCCACTTGCCCCGAAATAACCTGGACCAATAGCAAAATCCCAATTCATTGGGCCTTTCGATACAATCAAATAGAAAACTCCAAGGGCGCCGTATTCTAGAATCCCAAACTATGTGATTGAATAAATCCTCTTGCAGGGCAAGGGCTCCTTCTCCCTCCCTTTCTTCAAACTCTGATTCTTCCGCCTTGATAGGGCAGTGCTCTGACCAATTGAGCTACAATCCTAGGGAAATACGGGATCTAGCAGAAAAGTTGATTTGTTTTTATCTCCGGATCTGGTATTTTTGAAATACAAAGGGGGTTATATCATCTTATGGCGGATTGGCGAATTATTGGGCCGAGCTGGATTTGAACTAGCGTAGACATATTGCCAACGAATTTACAATCTGTCCCAATTAACCGATCGGGCATCGACCCAGGAAGAAACCATTTTCGACTTATTGGTAATCCATAATCAACTTCCTTTCGTAGTACCCTACCCCCAGGGGAATTTGAATCCCCGCTGCCTCCTTGAAAGAGAGATGTCCAAAATTACTGGATGATGGGAGCCTTCTTGACCAAAGGCTATCATACTATGATCATAGTATGATCAGCTTTTTGAAATTGTCAATATAATCGAATGATTCTATCCGAGGGATCTTTTCCCCTTCCAGAATTGCATAGAATTATTTTTTATTCGTCATTGACGAATTATTCATTAGAATCGACATTAGAATTCTAGTAGAAGAGGAGGATTTTTTTCTCCAAGAATTTAGTTCAGGAGACAAGTGAAATCTCTTCATTCGATGATTTGATGAAATATCTCGAATTTTATGTTGAATTGCTAGGTGTATGTACATGTATCAATCAAGTGAATTTTATTCTGATGGGGTCAATTCAATAAAAGAAAAAAAAATTCGAGTCAGTCTTGAAATAATTCATTGCATTTTCTCCTAGACTTCCTAGGTGAATCCATTTTTTTATTATTCAACAATGAGCCGCTAGACACTATATAGCTACTGCACGAAATTAATACATATATACTTATAGTTATAATATATGTACATATAGATATTTTATCCACGTAGTGAATAGTGTCGGAATCAAATAAAAAAGGCCCTTTTAACTCAGTGGTAGAGCAATGCCATGGTAAGGCGTAAGTCATCGATTCAAATCCAATAAGGGGCGTTGTAAAACCCCAATCTATTATTCACATTTGATGGGAGAATGATATTTTTATTTGTAATAAAAAAAAGTCACTAACTGGATAATAGATTATCATTATACTGATTTATAAAGTTGAACACTTGTTTAGTCAATTTTCATTAGTATGAATTTAGGAATAATGAAAAGTCACTTCTTGAATCACTGAATATTCCTATTTTCCATTATACCAACTAAATTGATTCGAAAGGTTAGAAATCAACAAAAAAAAAATAAGTGGACCTGAATTATTGAATCATGACTATATCCGCAATTCTTATATTCAAATTCGATAGAGATAAAATTAGAGACTTTACTCGATTGCATTTTATTTTTTTATTTAATTTTTTTGTTTTGGACTCCACAAGATTTTGTCGATATTTTCGATTAAATCTTCTTGTTACTAGATTTTCTATAGGAAAAATTATAAAAATAATTTGTTTTTCCTTTCCTTTACAGAGAAACCTTTCTTCCAAAGCACACCATAAGAGCCATTTATTATTTTTCTTTGATTCTAGATTAAAGATTAATTTCACCTATATTATATATTAATTATATTAAGTAGATTGTAGATTTCAATGTATATCTATCAAATCGTGGCTTTATGTACTAAATATTTCAATATCGTTCCATCCGGTATTTTTGTTTTATTCCACCAATGTGATAAAGAATAGATACAAGAAAGAGACTGTCTCCTATTTATTTATTTTATTTATTGAATTTGAGGTTTTATAAAAGAAAAAATAGTAGATTATCTCATTTTCTAACAGATAAAAGAATCTAAAAATAAATATTCGATCGAACTATCTTTTTTCCTTCGATCCATGGAAAGATATAATTTGGGGTTTTAGATTTATTTATATGAAGTATGAAGGAAAGGGACTGTTTGGTCTTTGACGAGTTCTTTCAAAATAAGGGATTGGTTGAATTATCTTATTAAGACAATTCATGGTTCATATGCTTAGTTAGAAGGAATAATCCAATAGAGTTCATAGATTTACCTAGGTAAGTTTATGGGCTAATAATTAAAGGATTTTTATCTTCGAAACCCATTGAAAAGGGTAGTGCAAGAGAAATCATACAAAAATGATCGGATCTTGTGACGGCCCGAAAAAAATATGAGGTGCTCGGAAATGGTCGAAGTAGTTGAATAGGAGGATCACTATGACTATAGCCATTGGTAAGTTTACCAAAGAGTAAAATGATTTATTTGATATTATGGATAACTGGTTATGGAGGGACAATTTTGTTTTTGCAGGCTAGTCCAGTCTATTGCTCTTTCTTTATGCCTATTTCGTTGTAGGGGGTTGGTTCACAGGTACACATGGATTGGCCAGTTCTTATTTGGAAGGCTACAATTTCTTAACTGCAGCGGTTTCTACTCCTTCTAATAGTTTAGCACATTCGTTGTTATTACTATGGAATCCTTAAGCATAAGGAGATTTTACTCGTTGGTGTCAATTGGGGATCTGTGGACTTTTTTGCTCTCCATGGAGCTTTTTTCCTAATAGGTTTCATGTTACGTCATTTCGAGCTTGCTCGATCTGTTCAATTAAGGCCTTATAATGCAATCGCATTCTCTGGTCCAATTGCTGTTTTTGTTTCTGTATTTTTATTTATCCACTAGGATTTTCTGGTTGGTTCTTTGCACCTAGTTGTGGTGTAGCAGCTATATTTCGATTCATCCTCTTTTTTCAAGTGTTTCGTAATTGGACCTTGAACCCTTTTCATATTATGGGATAGGCCGGTGTATTGGGTGTTGCTTTGCTATGCGCCATTCATGATGCTACCATAGAAAATACTTTATTTGAAGATGGTGATGGTGCAAATACATTCCGTGCTTTTAACCCAACTCAAACCGAAGAAACCTATTCAATGGTCACCGATAACTGCTTTTGGTGTCAAATCTTTGGGTTTGCTTTTTCCAATAAATGTTGGTTATATTGCTTTATGTTATTTGTACCAGTAATTGGTTTATGGATGACTGCTCTTCGAGTAGTCCATTTAGCTCTGAATCTACGTGCTTGTGACTTCGTTTCTCATGAAATTTGCACAACAGAAGATCCTGAATTTGAGACTTTCTACACCAAAAATATTCTCTTAAATGAAGGTATTCGCACTTGGATAGCAGCTCAAGATCAACCTCATGAAAACCTTATATTCCCTAAGGAGGTTCCACCACGTGGAAACGCTTTTTAACGGAACTTTATCCTTAGATGGTCGTGACCAAGAAACCACTAGTTTTGCTTGGTGGGCCGGGAATGCTTGACTTATCAATCTATCTAGTAAACTACTAGGGGATGATGTAGCCCGTGCTGGATTAATCATATTCTGGCTTGGAGCAACGAACCTATTTAAAGTGGCCCATTTCATACTCGAGAGGCCTATGTACGAACAAGGATTGATTTTACTTCCCTACCTAGCTACTCTAGGTTGGGGGTAGGCCCTGGGGGAGAAGTTATAGACACCTTTCCATACTTTGTATCTGGAGTATTTCATTTAATTTCTACTGCAGTATTGGGCTTTGGTGGCGTTTATCATGCATTTCTGCGACCTAAGACACTTGAAGAATCTTTTCCCTTCTTTGGTTATTTCTGGAAAGATCGAAATAAAATGACAACAATTTTAGGTATTCACTTAATCTTGTTAGGTATAGGTGTTTTTTTTCTAGTATTCAAGGCTCTTTATTTTGGAGGCGTATATGATACCTAGGCTCCGGGAGGGGGAGATGTAAGAAAAATTACCAGCTTGACCCTTAGCCCGAGTATCATATTTGGTACTTACTAAAATCAATTTTTGGAGGGGAAGGGTGGATTGTTAGTATGGACGATTTAGAAAATATAATTGGAGGATATGTATGGTTAAGTTCCATTTGTATACTTGGTAGAATCTTACATATCTTAACCAAATCCTTCGCATGGGCTTGACACGCACTTGTATGGTCTGGAGAGGCTTACTTATCTTATAGTTTAGGGGCTTTAGCCGTCTTCGGTTTCATTGCTTGTTGTTTTGTCTGGTTCAATAATACCGCTTATCCTAGTGAATTTTACGGGCCTACTAGTCCAGAAGCTTCTCAAGCTCAAGCATTTACTTTTCTAGTTAGACACCAACATCTTAGGGCTAATATGGGATCCGCTCAAGGACCTACTGGTTTAGGTAAATATCTAATGCATTCCCCGATCGGAGAAGTCATTTTTGGAGGAGAAACTATGTGTTTTTGGGATCTATTTGCTCCATGGTTAGAGCCTCTAAGGTGTCCAAATGGGTTAGACTTGAGTAGGTTGAAACAAGACATACAACCTTGGTAGGAACGACGTTCCACAGAATATATGACTCATGCTCCTTTAGATTCTTTAAATTTCGTGGGTGGTGTAGCCACCGAGATCAATGCAGTCAATTATGTCTCTCCTAGAAGTTGGTTAGCTACCTCTCATTTTGTTCTAGGATTCTTCTTCTTTGTAGGTCATTTGTGGCATCAGGAAGGGCTCGTGCAGATGCAGCAGGATTTGAAAAAGGAATTGATTGTGACTTTGAACTTGTTCTTTCCATGACCCCTCTTAATTGATATGAGACAGGAGATCCTATGCTTGAATGAAGTACACATTACTTTGATTCAATTATATATCTTGGAATCAGCTTAAGTATTCCTTTTTTTCCTTTTTTATTTCAACTCATTTATTTTACCTAATTTATATCTAATCTATTTTTCTAGCTTGGCTAGGTGGGATAACCAAGCCATTCCCTTTTCTTTCGGATAGCAGATTGGGCAAAATCACTAAAGAAAAAATTTATTCAATTAGTAAAAAAGGAGAGAGAGGGATTCGAATCCTCGAAATTTCTTTGTTCAAAACTATATCGATTTTCAAAGACCAGGGTTATCAACCACTCAACCATCTCTCCGAGAGACTATTCTTATTTTATTCCTCCAAATAGAACATGACTATAGGGGTGGATACCCCCACTATCTATAGAAAGATTTCAGGTGCAAATCCATCAGTCGATCTATCTATATGTATATAGATATATGATCTAGCATGTCCATTTGTGAAATAAAAAAAAATTTCATTTCCCTCACCCCACTCCATGTACGAATAAAGTGCGAAAAATGGAGTAGTAATAAGTCATATAGAACCAATGGATTCATGATAAAGTAAAATCGCTCGATGACATATTTTATCACAATTAATATTTTTTTGGCCGATCGAGGGATCAAATGGTATATAATTCATTTGTTGATAGCTTGGAGGATTAAAAGCATGACTCTTGCTTTCCAATTAGTTGTTTTTGCATTAATTGCTACTTCATTAATCTTATTGATTAGCGTACCCATTGTATTTGCTTCTCCTGATGGCTAGTCAAGTAACAAATGTTGTATTTTCTGGTACATCCTTATGGATTGGATTAGTCTTTCCGGTGAGTATCCTTAATTCTCTTATCTCTTGAACCTATTCGTCACAGACCCAAAACTAAAATGACCCCCCTAATTTTTCTCGGTTGTGAGAAACATTAAATTTGAATCTAAATCCCCAAAGAAAATGCAAATCAAATAAAGAAAACAAAAAAAATTAGAGAGGGTTCAAACTTCTTGAATAAAAAGAATACGATTAACAAAATAATTGGAATCGTTCCGAAGAGAACGTTGTTCCGGCACTGCACAAATAAGATCTGATTATATATCATATATGTGGGTACATATTGTGTATCAAGAACAAAATAATATGGATATGGTCGAATGGTAAAATTTCTCTTTGCCAAGGAGAAGATGCGGGTTCGATTCCCTCTATTCGCCCAAAATCCAAGATAAAGACATTTTTTTACTATTTATTTTTATTATTGAATTCATAAATAGCATTAAATATATCCTTAAATTAAGGAAATTAAGGATTTGGTATAGTTGGCCATGATATTGTAGTGATTCTATCCCTCCCCTACGTTTTCTTTTGCCTTCCACCCCCAAAAAGTGATAGGCGGGAATTAATTACCAGTTACCGGAACAAGATGTTGCGGAGACAGGATTTGAACTCATGACCTCAAGGTTATGAGCCTTGCAAGCTACCAAACTGCTCTACCCCGCGCCAAAGATAAAACCTGAAATCTAATAGATAAACAAGGATTAAATGCACCCCTCTACCCTATCTGTATAAATAGAATAGCCCATTTATACAGAATTGTAAAGGGGCTTGTCTGATCATCGACCATAGAAATAGAAATGAAGCGTTAATCCTTACCAACTTAATCTTGTTTCTCCTGGCAACAAACATGCATGAACCATTTCACGAAGTATATGTCCGGATAGGCCAAAGTCTCGATAGTTACCTCTTGGCCTTCCGATCAAAAAACAACGTCGATGCGTGTAGGTGCACTATTTCGTGGTAGGGATTGTAACTTTCCATAAATTTCCCATTTGTCACTCAACGATAGAACCTTGCTTATTTCATTTTTTGAGGATCGACGAATCGAATGATATTTCTGCTCCAATTTTTGCCTCTTCTTCTCCCTCTAAATCAAACTTTTCCTTACCATAATGGTTAAATTCCTATTAGTACCCATGATACAAGTCGAATCCTAGATACAGAAATAGAAGAAGGTGGAACCCCTTCTCTATCGAAACAAATGAGATTATCGCGAATACACATATTAATTAACCAAATTTGCCTGACATAGAGGCAATCAAGAAACTAAGTGAATATATAACCTACAGAAAAGAGAGCTAATCCAACCAATCTTGCTTGTACAATAGAAAGGGCCACTAGTTTATCTCTCTAGCTAATCAAATTGGCCAAAGGTGTGCATTCGTGAGCCCATGCTAAAGTTTCAATCAAGTACTGCCAATATCCATGCCAAGAAATTAAGAACATAAATCCAGTAGCCCAAACAAGATGTCCAAATAAAAACATCCATGCCCAAATCGATAAACTATTCATACCAAAAGGGTTATATCCATTGATAAGTTGTGAATAGGTTAACTATAAATAATCCCTTAACCAGCCCATCAAATAAGTGAAAGATTCATTAAACTGTGAAACATTACACTGCAATAATGTGATGTGCTTTGAATGTCAATAAAAAGTAACCCATCCAGTAGTATTTAACATCCAAAAAACTATCAAATAAAACGTGTCCCATGCCGAAATAGTAAAAGTACCACCTCGTCCTGGGCCATTGCACGAAAAACTATAAACGTAATCCTTTTAATCTGGCATTAACTTGGAACCACGTGCATCTAAAGCACCTTTTACTATGATCAATGTGGTTTTATGTAAACCAAGGGCAATAGCATGATGAACCAAAAAGTCTCCAGGACCTATTATTAAGAAAAATGAATTACTATTTTCATTAACAGCATTTAACCAACCCGACAACCAGATGCTTCGACCCGTATTGAATGTTGGGCCACTCATTGATGATAAAAGTACATCAAACGCATATGAATTTTAACCATGAGTGGATTGTATCCATTGAGAAAATATAGGTTCAATCAAGATTTGCTTCTCCGAAGTGGCAAAGGAAAGCATGACATCATTATGAACATAAAGTTCCTGGATATGGAATCCCAGAAAAAGGTTGGCCCAACTTAAATGAGATATGATAGCCTCTTTATGATCCAACATTCTTGCCAATACATTATCTTCATTTTGCTCCGGATTGTAATCTCTAATGAAAAATATAGCTCCATGAGCAAAAGCTCCTGTCATAATTGTAACACCCCACACCTTACGATATTGGCATAATGCAAATGAAATATGACATGGTTTGGGAAAACTAGCGCAAATTTTTAAAAGTTCATGAATCTCGCGTTAATGGGCTATATGTGCGTCTAGCAGTTAAGAGAGTCGGGTGTATACATGTTTTGTCTCGAACTGAGAAGATTACGACCTTAAAATAAAGTGAGAGAATTGAGGTGATTGTAGGACTTAGGAAGCAAGTAGGTGAGTCAGCTACTTGCTTAGCTTAAAATTGCTAACTAAACAGAGACAAGACCCGACGTCGAAATTGTCCAAGTCCGAGTATGAATAAAATTCATGTTAAGGGTGTAACTTTGGGCCATGATTTAAAATCACATATGGACTATATTTATAGCCCAAGGATGATAGTAAGAAATTCCCAAATACATCACAAACTCTTGGATACTTTGGGCCCAAAACTAAGAAAAGTTGGCAAAATAGGGAGCCCAAGTCCATCAATTTGGAGACCAATTTTGTTGCAAGTTTAATGGACAAGCTGTTAGATAAGCAGCTTATTAATGTGTGGTGTAAGATGGTTAACATACCAAGAGAAGATCGGCCAAAGTAGTAGTATAAAGAGGGATCATAAGCAGCAAATATCCACTCACTTTTAACTTGGAAAATTTCTGCTTTCTCTAAACTTTATTGTTCTTCTTTCTTCACCTTGCAAAGCAGCTAAATAACTCTCCTACAGTTCATGGAGAAGCCTTACACCTTGATATAAGTGGTAAGTAAGTTTACACGTGTGTTTAGTATAGTTTTCTTATGAAAAACAAGAAGTATATATTAGTATGTTGGTGCTAGAATTTCTGGACAGATTGTATACTAAGGATTCTTGTGTACTTGTATTGTTAATTAAGAGGTTTTTCTGCCTAGCTTTATTATGTGTTAGTACTTAATTATCCAGCAAATATTGGTTTTACAGTAGTGTAAAAAGGCTGATTAACTACTTTTACAGTCCACAAAAGCGAGTCATTATATGAT